>JAQFVV010000003.1:8781328-9056328 GCA_028023455.1 Epiperipatus broadwayi
AACTGATGAACATTAATTCTAAAACTTTCCAGTATTTTAAAACAGTAAGAACTTTAATTCCAAAACTTTTTCAGTATTTAATAAAATTTCCTGTCTGACCAATGTAAATTATTTAGTAATAATTAATTTTATTGAATGTATTTTTTTTAAAATCATTTCCATTGTTATTTTTTCCATTCTTTTAAGTTTTTATTATGATTTTTTTTTCTGTTAAGCTAAACTTTTAATTAAATCATGTTAAATTTATCTCAGGTGTGAATGGCTGCATAGATTCATAAAGTTATGTTAGTTTAAAGGAGGTTAGATCTTAGGTTATTTCTTTTGCAGTTAAATTGGATCAATGGATTGGATGTATTGGTGTAATTAGTAAATGTAGCATGAAGATCTGCTACATGCAGGATTACATTATATGCTGCACTTGGGTGAAATAAGTCTATTTCTTATTCACCATTGGACACAGATGGTATTCCCTGCTCTGTAGATCATCCCCTTTGCCTATGGAATGGGATAGTAAGATGACAAAAAGGACCACAATCCCTTCCTATGGAGTTTTCTTTTTTATTGTTCTTCTTGCCAGACAGATGTAACATCCCTGTACTGGATGAGAGACAATTTCTTCTCTATAACCATGCTGTTCAGATGCACATTCCTGACAGTATGCTTTGTGCTGTTGTTTTCATGCTGCATTGAATACATTGATATATCAGATAGATTGACATTGGTTTGACTGCAAACTTTTGGCCTAAGGTTAAATAAGGGATAGAATATTTTGTTTTTGAGTACAATCTATATAGTCTATCCATACTCAATACTCTAATAAAATATTAATAAATTCATCTGTGCGAACTCTAAAATAAAATGTAAATTAAATTATAAAGTAAACATCATGCTAAAATAATTCTAAATTTATATATGTTTATTAAATGTTTGTGTGTGTTATTACTGGCAGTGGCTTTTTTTATTTTTTTATATTAAAAATTATCTCTGCAGCTCTGCAAGCTAATGACTGGGGCTGATAGTCATAATAAAATATATATGCAAAATTGGGATCTTAACAGTATGTATCTGCCTACTATATAAATTTTCAAGGTTCAAATGGCCTGGTGGCGCCCTGTATGGCAGATACGGTAAGATCTAATATTTCCCTGTCCATTATAATATATATATTTTATAGGAGCAAACATACTAACAAAATATTGATTTTTTAAAAAAATTTATTATATGTTATTTATAAAACTTTTTCTTTTTAAATTGTTTTTTTTTTTTTTATTAAATTGTATATTTTGTAAAATCCAAGATGGAAGACATGCAATCATTAATTGTCCAAAAATAATTAAAGGGTTGGAAACACAATATTGTTTTAATCTTGGGAAGGAATTTTTAATTAAGGTTTTACTAAAAATAAAATAGGGAATGGGATTAATAGATTTTACTTTTGTTATAAACATTTTTGTGAAATCTATTTCCAATCTGGAAATAGATTTGAATATAATTTTGTAATGTTATCAAATGATTGCATCTTCAAAAACAATGGACAAAGAAAATGTATGATCAGAGATTAGATTTTGGTGTACAAATAAGAAATTAAAGGCATTCCACAAATACCTGAATGAAGTATAAAATGGGATAATTTGACCAATAAAAAATAGTTACTGCTGAGAGAACTGTGTTGCCATCAATACTCCACACAACTTTGAAATTTAAGATGATAGAGTAGATCCTAATCATCTTTTGGACCTTTGTGGATCTTTTTCCTCTACTGTACCATCTTGCTGCTGCTTTAGAATGGAGTAAATGCCCTATCTGGAGGACTTTGGAATGTTGATCAGAAGCTTGCTGTCACATAAGAACTGCCATGCACAAGCTGGATTTTTTAATAATGACTCTTAAAATTGTACAAGGTAAATTTTTAAGTTGCCACCTAAAAGTAAATCTAGCCTAACTAATCTCATCAAGATTTCTTTCATAACTAATTTAACTTTGTATCTTCCTACTATGAGTAAATAAGCAATTATTTTATCTAGCACCATGTTTACAATTATATTACATTCCAATATCAGCCTTTCAAGCTAATTGAGCATGCGCCTTTTGAGAGTGTTAAATAAATGAATACTTTCCTCTTCAATCCAAGATATAGTATTTATGCAGGAATAAAAAGGATCCTCTTATTCCTACAACTCAAATTCTTTTATATGAGCAAATCTGAAGAACTGTTGAGAAGAGCGTGAATAGAATTCTCACTTTAAATTACTATTTACGATGTTTTTTGACTAAATGACATCGGTGAAATTGCTTAGAATTTACTAAACATCATTCTTACGGAAACTGAATTATGAGTAAATAAGCAATTATTTTATCTAGTGCCATGTTTACAATTATATTACATTCCAATATCAGCCTTTCAAGCTAATTGAGCACGCGCCTTTTGAGAGTGTTAAATAAATGAATACTTTCCTCTTCAATCCAAGATATAGTATTTATGCAGGAATAAAAAGGATCCTCTTATTCCTACAACTCAAATTCTTTTATATGAGCAAATCTGAAGAACTGTTGAGAAGAGCGTGAGTAAAATTCTCACTTAAGCAATTTCACTGACGTCATTCAGTCAAAAAACATCGTAAATAGTAATTTAAAGTAAGAATTCTACTTACGCTCTCCTCAATAGTTCTTCAGATTTGCTCATATAAAAAATTTGAGTTGTAGAAATAAGAGGATCCTTTTTATTCCTGCATAAATACTATATCTTGGATTGAAGAGAAAAGTATTCATTTATTTAACACTCTCAAAAGGCGCATGCTCAATTAGCTTGAAAGGCTGATATTGGAATGTAATCTTCCTACTATGTAAAAATTTAATTTGCTCTTAAATAATTTCTATAAATCTAATTTTCTCTCATATGCTCTAACTTTCTATAACTTTGGTGCAGTTATTTCTTTATATGAATTTATGATTTAGTTTATTATTAATATGCCAATTTAATGCAATCTGGCAAGCTCCATTTATAAAATCCTTTCTTTTAATTAAATTAGAACTCCATGAAGTGAGGTTATTAATTCTCCCTTTTTTTTAGATCTTAATATATATTATTAATTAATACGCTCACCAGATTGTTTTTCCAAGTTAACCTACTTTATGTTTTAATATAAAAATTGTTATTTGTCCAACTCTGAATAGAATAAAGTAATTCTACCTGGGGTGAATCCAGAACTTAGGTTAATTAATGCTCTGAAACCTATTTATTTTATAAATGTTATTATTCAATTCTAAAAAAGTGACCTATTAGTTGTTTCTACAACTGCTAGCTTTCTTTTATTTTTACATACTTTTAAAATATCAAACACAATATTTTAATATTCTAGTTATTATCAAAATCCACAAAGGTGGGATTGAATCATTTTTAAATAGCAGAAAATAGAAGGGGGTAAATTTTAATATTTCTTTTATTAAATAAAATCTTGTATATGTATATGTGTTGCAGCAGCATCACATATTATTTGTATAAATTATGGTATTCAAACTGGGACATTTATTTTTAAATCAGTAAATCTTATTCAATGTCATTAATGACATTTATCTGTACTATGTCACTGACATTTGGCTTATCTTCGTGATTATATATATGTGCTTCTAATCTGGGAGTTACGATGGGATCGAACCCATAAATTTCTTCTTATGTCCTGTCCCATGGATAGTTGAGCTTCCCAGGACTTTCTTCATATAAAAGGCCTCTGCACATTGGTGATATCCCCAGCATCTAATCCACTTTTCTCTAAGCCCTACAATGGGGGGGGGGTTTGCTTATGACCTAATTTTAGTGCTATAATATTAAAATTGTGCTCTGCTCAAATATATATGTAAACTCCAAATATTATTAGCTAGATTCATTACTAATATTATTTTAGTTTCATTATACAATCCCACCATCGTAATTCATTATTTCTATATTTAAGAGTATATGCATTGGGGAAAAATAAAGCGTTCTTCTTGTAAATGTTAATGAAAAGAATTTTCAATAAATATTTTGTCATATAACTAAATGTAATTTTCAAATGTGTTTTATTTATTTTCACAACCATAATGGCATGAAAATAGTTTATATTATATCTGTAATAAATCCCAGAATGCTCCCCGAAATCATATGTTAGCCACCATGTTTCAGAATTGTAAATCAAAGCATTAATGGCAATATTATGTAATCTTTTTAATAAATGATTGGCATTTTAATACCGTACCCACCAAAGAGGTGTGTTAATGTATATATACTATTTAGTTAATGAAAAAGCATATGAGAATCATCAGCATGAATCCAAATATGTAATTATTTACCATTTGGTAGACTGCTCATTCATGCACATATTAATGTATGTAATTAAGTCATAATGTATATAATTAATTCTTTATATTAAACTATTTTATATTGTCTAACTTGTCTGAATAGTTTGAATTCCTTTTCTTCACTTCCATACATACAACTATGTACATGCATATTTTAATGCAGTTAATATTGAGTCTCATTGTCTTTTCCATTCTGCTAGTGGGCCGGATTTAGAATAAATTCTCATGTGCCCTCATTATATGTTATTCATTAGATGTTTGATCTGGGGCTTAGGGAATGCGTTCGAATTCAGGTTGGTCCCTGACTTAAATCTCAGGCTTGATTTGGTTTGAAGTACATTTTTTTGAGTTCCAGCTCATGTTAGATGGATCAACATATTTTGACTGGTACAAGAGTTCAAAGTACTGGATAAATTGCATTTATATAAAACCTTATATTTTTAATATGAATATTCTCTCACATTTTGTCTTCAAATGTGAAAAGTTATCATTACTACTTACAAAAATAATTACTTATGGCTTTACTTTTTAGACCCAATATATCATAATATTTATGATTTTAGTCTTGAAAAAAAAAGTTGTTTAATTTTTACTTTGTTCATAAATGATGCTTTATTATAATTGTACTCAATGTTTTTGTTCACATTTTCTGAGATATAATTTATCTTTAATTATGTGTTACCAATATTATTGGTACATAATTTCAAATATTTAATTTATGTAGACTGTATATAAACATAATTATAAGCATACTGTGAGCATCTAAAATAAATTTGCATAGTTTACATCCTATATAATGTATGCACATTAAATTCTCTGTTCAAATGTAAGTAAACACACACTGTAAAATATTTTTATTAGAAATTTATTGATAATGATAATATTTAAAAATTTGGATGCAAGAGGTGAAAAAATTCTGTATATTGATAAATGATAAAATTTGAATAAAAGGATAATCAATAGGAAAAAACTAATGAAAGTAATGAACATATTGGAGTTGAACATATATATGATTTTTTGATTTTAAAAAACCCTGTGTATTTGCTTCAAAATTATCATAATTAGACTTATTAAATGTCTGAAGGAAATGTTAAACTGTTCTATTTTTTTCTCTTGCTTGTTTGTAGTTGATTAAAATCATTTCTATTAATGTTCATGATGGCAATCAAGGTTTTTACAGGAAAATAAAATACAGCTAATATTCATTTATGATTGCAATGTATCTTTTTTAAAGCCTTTTATGTCTGGTCTAGAGCTTTTTATACATCACAACTACTACCAATCATACTGCAGTAAAGAAAACATTTTGTCAGGCGGAAATGTAATCCACCAACAATTTAATAGCATATTAAATTAACAAAACATTATATCAATTTTAGTAAAATGTGAACTCTGGTAACAATTGAACAAGACTGTAGATTATTAAGACAGACTGCAGAAATTTTTGAAAAGAGCAGATAATGCCATTTGGAAAATTGTTAGAGGAAAAAAAACTCAATTTCAAACTTTTCAAACAATGGTCTTTGAGAATAGAGAGAAAGAGAAGAACTTTCCCCTTCTTTATAGCTTTAATTATGTCTTTCACCTCTCCATTTAAAATGCTAGACAATTATAGGAAATATATGTTTGTTATTCTTTATTACTATATAATTTTTTATAAAACTCTACCACACATTTCTTAACATCAGCTCTTTTTATAATAAATAATTCCATATTTTTTTATTTATTGTAAAAATAATTTTTCTGCCAAAACCAAGATGTTGTTTCATATTTTTAATATTTTTATTCTCTTCTATAAATTTCCTTGTTAATTCACAATTATATTTTTTCATAAAATTAATTCGTTTTGTACCATTTGGCAAAATTCTAAATATTTCATTTTTCTCAAAGGATCATTTTTGTATATTTCCATATTTCTTCTTTTATTCATATGTTTTTTGTTTCAGTAAGAAATTTACTGGTAAATCACTACTTTTTGTACCAGCTATTGTTATTGCAGTTCTTAAATGTTTTATTCAAATCTGGACAGTCTTTGGAAGCTGTTAATTTTTGACATGTTTGAAAATTCTAATTTAAATTTATTGGAATGTTTCCAAAGATTAAAAATACTAATACTATTTTTTTTAATAATTTTTGCACTAACATGTATCTCACATTACCCTAAACAATGATCATTTCCTGTGTTGAATCTATTAAGAACATTATAACCTTGAAATACATATTTATTGTTAGTCAAAATATAATCAAATTCTGGTGTATCTTTATTTGAAGGATTCCATGTTTATTTCTGTTCAGCATTTTTTTCAAAGAAAGAATTCAAATATAAATTTTTTCCAGTTACAAACTTCACAAGTCTGTATCCTCTCTCTCTCAAGTCTATACCACCAGCATTCCATCTCAATTGTTTGTTATTTCTAGCATTAAATAATTCCATGACAATTTAAAACTGTCGTTTTGTCTGATTAAAAGCATTTTGTATATCCATATAAAAATTCCCTACTTCTTCATTACAATGAAAACTTGTTAGAACATAAACCATGTATCTGCTTTGGCATCTTCCAATAGGTTGAATAATTAATTTTGCCACTTTATTTGATGAACCATCAATCTCTACTATATTGTCCTTCCACTTTTTATTTGCAATGAATCTCATTCAATTTATAGTAAAGTACACTTCCACTTTTTAAATCAACTGTCTCTTCACCTTTTTGTCAAATTTCACAAAATCCAATAATGCTCCATTTAATATTTGACTTTTTTTTTTTCAATTTATACATTTTTCTTATCTTGAAAATGATCTGCAGTTGTAAGTATCTAAATAAAAAGACACCATCAAATGGCATTAGCACCTTCTACCTTCAGTTACAAACTGCTGCCGTACCTGGAAACTTCATAGCTACTGGAAATAATGATCATAATTTAGTTTGTCTATCATAATTGTAAATATGTAATTATGGAAGGGGGTCATTCACACACATGCACATTCATTCTGCCTTCAAGAAAACTCAACTGACATTTCAGTTAAGAACTATCAAGAAACATCACACAATCACCATTTCTTAAACCACTAAACATCATATGATCACCATTTCTTATGCTTGCACTGAATGGCACTACTATATGGAGAGTTTTGCCTGCCTTAACTATCAGGCAACAGAGAAGAAAGACCATGGTGTTTCTAGATCTAAAATTGAGAGGTAAAAGCCAATAAATTCACTGTTTGGATGATGTCTATGTACACACATATATATTTTAAATCTTTACAATAGTTTTACTTGTTTTTTAATTATCATATATAATTTCTGGTCATAATGCTTTCATCTAACTTTTGCTATGATGTAATACTAATATTGTACTTTAAAAACACTTCTACAATTTTATAAACGAATGTTGAACAATTCTAAAGAATTTCTATGTATCAACCTGTTTAATCTACTCTCTTCTCTACTTTATAAATCAGGATCTTCAGCACGTGAGTGGGGTATGCATCTATTAAGCCATAAACTCAATGGTAGCTTTCATTAAATATTTAACGTTTTTTTTTATTGTTAATCTAGAGTCATTAAGTTTTTTTGTTTATTAAAGATAAACTGACGTTTTATAGACCGCGCGGTTTATAAGGCACATATCAGAATTCTTGTATCATGCTGTTTTGCAATAATGAAATCCTTAAACAACAAAATTTTTCAAGTCGAATTTTAAATAGATAAGGTTAAAACTTGGAGAAATTTGTTGGGACAAATTTAACTTGAACTTGATTTTGAGAATACTGTATTTTCAAATTTTTAATTGTTTAAATTGAAACAATCTGTCATGCATTTAATAAAGGCACAACTGTTTATATGAGCCAATTAATATATGTATCAAAATTCTTATGGATCTTATTTATAAATATTCTATACATGAATAAAACAAAATAATGATTAAAAATTTAAAGATTACAATATATAAAACTAAAAAGAATAAATTGGGAGAAGTATATATATATATGCGATGAAAATGACTTTTTCTCAGACAAATTTAATTCGTACATAAATAATCGCATGCGAAAAATTTTAACTAAGTTAAACATCCCTTCTCTCTCTGAAACTTTTTTATGCTGCTGTTAAACTATATATTTAATCACATCCATTATCTTCTAATAAAATATTACTATGTCATTCTACTACATTCTCGTTTATTCTATCTCCTTTGAATAAATATATATGAATATATACTACCACATATAACTTTAAACACAGAATCACAAGATAGTTAATTAGATGGACATATGAAATACTTTTACTCAGCACTGAAATTGCACTTAGCCAAATAAATACTTCATAAAGAAGAATAACCCATTTCGTTAAGAATACAGACATAAATGCAATTTTCCCACTCTACTTTAAACATTTTTTTAGCAACAAACAAACTGTCCATATATGCATACACAATCTCATGTTTCAATTGTTCTGCAGACTTCTTCAGACCTATGATATAATGAACAAAATAAAATACATAACTATATAATGAAATGGAAATTAAAATTAGATAGATATAAGTAAACTAAAATAATTATTCTAAGCCAACTGAAGAGCAAAAATATTTACAGGAATGTTATTATTACTCAACTATTATAATTTAATTCCTGGCTTTTTTTTCTCTTCTCACTAGAGTCTACTTTTAAATATGAGTAACAGATATTCAGGCTAGTTTCTGGATATTAACTATTTTCAAATTGATATTGGCTCTATCTTGAGTCTAAAAGATGTTTGCAGTGCAAAAATGGATTTATAATGAAGAACACTAATAATTGGATAATAGTAAAAGATTCATTTGACACTACTTATGCTTAAGAAACAGCTTTGAATAAAAAATACTAGAAAAGTCATATTACACTATAATGCATAAGCATTTTCAGTAAGCTTCACAAATATTAATGATTCTAGAGGAGCTGCCATTACATACCAGCTGTCAACAGCCACTGTATTAACTTTAGTCTTTTACTAAAGATCATATTAACTTATTGCAATTAATTCATAAGTGAGTTTGCTATTATTAGCTTCATATCTAAACAAGCAATTTGGCTTGGGTTCAAGACTTAATACATTTGAAAATTTCAAGTTATTAACTCAAAATATAATTTGAGTAAAAGATTCCTGTTGGATAGCTAGAAAGCAAAAAAAAGCTCAAAACTGAGGTAGACCAAAAGCTAGTATCACCTGTTATCTTTTGATCACTCATTCAGAAGAAATTTCTGTTGTCAAAATGATGAAAGTTTCTAAGATTGTTTTTTTTTTATTATTATTATTATTATTATTATTATTATTATTATTATTATTATTATTATTATTATTATTATTATTATTATTATTATTATTATTATTATTATTATTATTATTATTATTATTATTATTATTATTATTATTATTATTATTATTATTATTATTATTATTATTATTATTATTATTATTATTATTATTATTATTATTATTATTATTATTATTATTATTATTATTATTATTATTATTATTATTATTATTATTATTATTATTATTATTATTATTATTATTATTATTATTATTATTATTATTATTATTATTATTATTATTATTATTATTATTATTATTATTATTATTATTATTATTATTATTATTATTATTATTATTATTATTATTATTATTATTATTATTATTATTATTATTATTATTATTATTATTATTACACTGTTCATCTAATTTTTTATTAGCTGAGAGTCTGGTACCTTACAAAATGTCTTAAGATTTCTTTGAAGTTTTCAGTTATTTAAAAATTGTCATTGACTTGAATATCAGACTGTAATTTATGGTGACATCATACCATTTTTGATATATAATTTAGCATATGATGTGACTACATAAAACAAAAACAAAAGAAAAAAACAACTTTTAAATAGCCATTCCTCAAGATGCTTTTTAACTATCAGAAGTAACATTACTTGAACACCTTTTTTCTTTAAATGTACACAAATTATTAAAATAGTAGCAATCACTCTCCCCCCACACACAACAGTATTACTTATCGCAGACTCTAGTAATCAATAAATGCTAGAAAAAAAGGCCAATGGCTTTATTGCTTGAGAATTTATAAGAAGTTTGAGTGCCAGAATTGCAAGTACCAGAATCCATCCTGGAAGCTCCTGATTCCAAGTCAGACACTCTACCAACTACACCAAACCACACAGGGAAAGTGCTAGAAGATTGTGTGCTTCACAACCTCTATCCAGTACCTTCCAATCCAATATCATCAGACTACTTCCTAGCTTATGGTTTTCACCAGTGAGGAGCTTTGGTTCTGGGAGCAGTGCACCTGAAAATTTGGATTTAATGCATCATTTTCCCAGCATCCATTTTATAACTTTTCAGATTTATTGACTATACAGGCAGATTAGCTTAAAAGACATTATTGTGATTTCAGTTTGGGCTTATAGCTGTATAGCAAAAAAAAGTATAGTATGATTGCTGGAGAGGTGGTGCATTGGATCCAGTTTCAGGTGCACTGCTACCAGATCCAAAATTTTTCTCTGATAAAAGCCATAAGTTATATTGGATTAGAAAACACTGGATAGAGATTTCACATCTTTCTAGTATCTATTAATTACTATAATTGCAATAGGCAGCACTATTATGTGAGAAATAAATTGTCACAGTTTTAACTTCCAGATGGTAATTGCTTGAATATACCTTTTCTGATTAATATTGGATGATTACATATTTTGATTAGGAGTTGATTATGTAAAAAAAATCCTAATCCTAATTAGAACATGAAAAACATTTTCAGGTTTATTCAACTTGTATTTAAACTTAGGCATAAGCCATGTATAGGTAGTTGCATTGGAAGAAAGGTAGATGTATAAGTTTGTATGTATGAAAAAAAAACCTTAATTGAAATCAATTGGCTTTTCTTTAGATGAGATTTCTGATTCTAAGACAAAACGAATTGATTTACTTTTTGTTTTAAACTATCAAACACTTTTCTCATGTACGTTTTAATGTTTCAATTTAACAGAAATAATTTAAATATAATAATCATAATTTATAACAACGTGAGGATATTACTGTAGAACACAATGACGTGTCATTTAAAAATAAAATTTTGTGAACTTTCAATCTATTAGCACTGCAGCTAGAGTTTAGAATTTTCCTTTCTAGTTTTAGATACCCAGGGCACTCGGGCTTTGTCAGTTTGACAACCATTTTAAGATTAATGATTTAAAGAAAATTACATGAAAGGTCAAACCACCTTTTTATTTAATGTCTTCAATTTTTTCTTCTCTTTTAAATTAAGACTCTACTTAGAATATTTATATTTTATAAAAATAATAATAATTTTTATTTTACAATAAACCCTATTACCAGTAAAATTTATATAACAACATGGAGTGTTTTGTTTATATATTAAAAAATAAAACGAAAAATTATTATTTAAGTACATAGCAGCGAACTTTGAAATAAAAGTGATTGTTATTTAATGTATGCCATAAACCTAATTTTATAGTATGTTTATTTTTTTTATTTTTTTATGTAACTAGAATCTTGAATAAATAAATGAATAGTTGAATATTCTTAGAGGAGAAAAAAAAACTATTTTGATTGATTAAGTGAAACTATTTGCTCAATTTGACAACTTGATAATTTGAACTTCACATGATTTCCTGAGCAATTGATTATTAATGTTTAGTTAATAAAAGTCTGATCTTAAATTATGTTCAGTAAAATTGGATATGTGCAAGTATAAACAGAATGATCTGAAGACCGATGATATGGCTGCAGTAAAGCATTGCCTTTAGAAATGGATGATTAGTAAAAGTAGTGATTAAATTATTGAAGCAGGAATTAGCTCTAGTAAAATAGTAAAATTATTATAGAAATGTTATTTACTACAGTCTACAGAAAATACAAATGGTGAACATTGGGGAATGCAAGGTTTAATTATTGATTCTAGAAGGTAATTAGATGAAAAGTAAACAGACTTTAAATTAATCCATCAAAAGGAAAAATAGTTCCAAACAGTTTATTATTAAAGCATAATAAAAATAAACCGCTCTTCTTAAGCTTTTAAATTGTTGGATGGTAAAAATGTGATTGTTTTTTTAATCATTGTTTTGCTATTTAGCTAATAATAATTAGACATCATTTATCAGTTAGTATTGAGTGATTAGCTAGATATGGATGATGACCTGAAAGAAAAATTCAAAACTTGATTAAAATCAGAAAAAAATTTCAAGTTTAGCTAACCTTGATCAGAACTCAAATCTGTACCATGAAATTATTATATAGAGTCAAGCAGAATTTCTTTGTCTTTTAGTTTCAGTTCATTCTATTCTTTTATTGGACTAATCAATATAGTATAAGAGGTTTAGGATAAACATAGAATTGTAGAGTTTAAAAGCTTTTGTCATTTTATACTTTAGATTGCTATAGAAAATAGCTTTTCTGGATTTTAGTTAATATATGCATTCATATAAATGATACAGGGTTTAAAATTTTTTAACTGTCTGTGATTCAAACTTAGCTGCAAGGTAAAGTATGCTGGAAATCATGCCAAATAGAAAATTACCAAGAAACTTTAGACAAGACTATAGAATATATAATTTTAGAATATAATTCATTACTATTTGTATGGAATGTAAGATTTAAAATTGTGAATTGACATTTTTCTTTTTTATATATACAATGGAAAAGAAGACTTTTGTAGATTTCAAAAAATTTAAATTATCTATGAGTATTATATTATAATGAATTTGGCTTGCATTAAAAATGTGGATCAATTTGGAATACTTTAAGGGAAAAATAGATTCAATATTATACTGATGAAGAGTTGTAAATGAAAAGTATTGAATAAGAATAATTGTAGTGAAGAGACCCATTATTTTTTCCCAGAATTAAAACATTGCATTTGAAAAGACCTTAGATAGGTACATCCAATACTTATAATGAAAAGTCAAGACTTGTTCCTATTGATTTTGTTCTTGTAACTTAATAAATTTACATGGTGAAAAATTATTTTAGAAAACTGCTGATTAACTTAATTAATTTATATTAAGTATATTAAATACAGAGGGCACTTGGAAAAGATGGAATGTTAGTATACTGATAAAAGATTGTCATAGAGAGTATTTGGATGATTAAATTGATGATCTGATTATTATTTTAGTATATAAACAATTTTTTTGCCTAAATGAGATAGATAATATAGTTTTTTTCATAATGATTCAAATAAATACAATAATCTTTTAGTATCCATTCTGTTTTGTTCCAAATGGATATTTGAAATAATAAATAACAATGAACTCTTAAGTAATATATAATTTCAGTGCAGTTTGAAAATTAAAATTGACTATTTGTTACTCTGCTTTCAAAATCAGGTTCTATTTACCTGTTTAATGAGGTTTATTTAAACTTCTTTGAATTATAAATTTTAATCCCTTTCATCAAGTATTAATCTTTAATATCTATGTAAACATGTTAGACCATAGTTAAAGGTGAATGTCCCCTTTATCACAATAACAAAGATTGCCTTGACAACAAATAAATTGAGATTCTTGATATTGTTCACTATATGTGGACTGTTTTCATACACACACAACTATGATATAATTTAATTTTTAAACTGTTGCACTAAAACATCAGCAAAAATATAAAACAATGAGTTATGAAAAAGACAGAATAATAAAAAATCAGCATGCACAATTCATGGTGGTGCTCATGCAGACAAAAAAGGCATACAATTTATGGTGTATGACTTTTATTTTATTTTTTAAACTAACATTGTGGATAGTAAATCTACAGATTTAAGGAGACTGTTGCGTATAATTCCTGAAAGCTAATATCAAGAAATAGGATTGAGAAATAATCTGTTTATAATTTTTTTTCAATACTTATCCTTAATGTTGATTTTCATATCTATTTTTATTGTTTTAACTTTATTATATTAATTTTTATCTCAAATATTTTATAAAGTTTATCAATTCTATAATAACATTTTGTATGTTTATATTTACTATTCACAAGTGATTTTCTTTTTATTATTTCACTCATATTCTTCAGAATAATCTACATAATTTCTTTGATTTTGAATGTATATCAGTATACATTCATTTGCATATTGTTAATATCATTATTTTTGAGATTTTGATTGAATCACATCTGCTATTGTCAGAATAGTGGCTGCTATTTAAGAGAAATTGCAGAAATATGATTTTCAGCAAACTGTAACATTCATTTAAATAACTTCTGCTAACCAGATAATGGCAGATATGATTTGACTAAAATATGATTATAATGATGCTAATAAAAACAAGCAAATTGCATACATAGATGTATCCCAAATATATATTTTATATATGTGATACAGTAGCAAGATTGAATATTACACTTTAGATAGCCCTGGGATCCATAGATAGGTATGATAGAATAGCCATAAGAAATTAAGATTATCTATGAAAATTCAATAAACAATGTCTGACCAAGAGCATCTTCTGTTGTCTTATAGAGTAAGATTTTGATTCATCAAAATATAGATATTTTTGATACAAATATGTTCTTTTTATCTCCTCTCTATTTTACTTTATTCTCTTCAATGACCTAAGATGGTATATAACCCAGTCACTGTGAACCTTTCATGTCATTAGTCATTTCTTTGCACTAACTATGACAATAAAATTGTGCTTATGCATTCACATTTCCCTTTAATTACATGTGGAGAAATTTTGTCCCCATTCTGCTTCAATCTTTTATTTTATGTGAACTTTGCATCATGTGAATTAATTAAAACCTGAACAAAGAAGAGCACTTATAGCAAAAAACCCTCAATATTTAATATTGATATAATCTTAGTAAAATTTGTTATTTTGAGAAAAAAAGATTTAGTTGAACTGTCAATGGCTATTAGTTTTTTTAGAAGAATAGATCATTGAATTAAAAAATACTGCATTGTTTTGAATTTGCTGTGCTGTCTAATTTGGTATCTTCTTTTTCTGGAATTATTAAATGTGTCAACAAAATGCCAATTATTTTAAAAGTTGGTTTGCACAATGGTGTCTGTCTCTATTTTATCAGTGTTTATATTTCAAAATTAATTTCAAAAGTATAGAGAAAAAAAAGCTTTATTGTGTATTAGACAGTATTAATACATGAATATTATCATGAAGTTTTAAATGCACATGATATAAAATTAGTATTTTTTAATCCAAAGTTTCAAAAAATAATGATATTGGGTCTATAAAGTAAAATGATCTGCTGATATTGAAATTTTGAACAACATATAGATTAATGATAACACTTTTATTAGATTAATAATAACATTTTTATTAGGTGAAAAAATTGCTACAAAAGAACTTGGATGCAGCCACACTAAAAACAATGGTAATTAATAGACTACACGGAATTATAATGCGAGAAAAGTTCATATTATATGAATATTTACAAGGGCAAATTATCAGACAAATGTTAGACTAGTATGTTACAAAGATAAAATGATAGTTTTGTTTTAAAAAAACTTTATTCCAAAACCATTGTTGCAAGAACTATTCATGATAAATTTCAACAGCTTTTACATTGGTATTTTTGAGGTTATCATGTTGCTGAGACATAGAAATTTTTTAATAAAAGTTTTGTGGATACAAGAAAATACATTCTTGGATTTGCTAAAAATAAGAATCTTATCTGTTTCTTTGGCAATGATTCTATAATTAATGAATTGACTAAATAAAAATATAAGCAATTTTCTGTTTGACAGAATATTAAATTGAATGTGGAATTGCACAAATAATATAAAGATTTAAAGGCTGAAATTTGACAGTTGACCAAAAGGCTTAAAAATGATTTAGTGGAATAAAATTGCAAATAGTATATAGTTATTTACATGTAATGCTTTCTTTAGGTATTTTTTGGCACTTTGATAGTAATATACAGATTTTAAAATAATATTTTATTAAATCCATAGTAGCACTTTTTTATTATACAAATAACATCATATCCAGATATACTTTGATCACTTTTTAAATTACTCATTTATATTAAATAATCAAATAGTTTATTGTTTTGGAGTTTATAAAAAGTTATAATGCTCAAATGAAAGAGTGAAACTGTGATTTATTACTCTTGAATTTCAGAATCTGTCATTTTACCATTGTAGCAAAACATGCAGGGAACACATTTGGATTTAGATAAAGATATTCAGCTTAATGAAGTTAAAATCAAAAGGCTGATGAGACATGGAGAAGTCTAAAGTCATGGTATTGATATAACAGCTTCAAAACTATTGATATTTTTTTAGGAATTTAAAAATCAATGAAGATGCTTCACTTCTTTTTAAGAATGTTTCTAATGTTCCCATTTCATAAAAATAAAGAGGATAGAAAAGATTGCAGTAGTTATCATGGATTATCACTGTTATTCACTTTAGAAAAATATTTTTAAGAACTATGTTGAATAGGCCACTTTCAATTATAGGCAAATGATTACCAGAAATTCAATGTAAATTTTAGAAAATCAAAAAGTGCTATGGCTTTTTTTGATAGACAAATAGAAGAAAAAAACCTAAAGCAAAGGTGTGATTTATATATTGTTTTTAATAATTTGGTCAAGGCATTTGACTTAATAAATAGTGATGTTTAAAATTAATCAGTTGTTTACTGAAATTTATTCATATAATATAACCTCATTGTAATGACGTGAGAGGAAATACTACTCTTGACAAAAAATATAATACTTTGTTTTTCATTTTTAGGACAATAATTTCTGTAATATTTTATAAGCCACTTTGTAAAGTAGGCATTAAGATCTGATTTAAGTTTGATACTTTGAACCAGTCAAAGTGGAAACAAGGATACCATCTTTTTTTTTTTATTTTAAAAAATTTAGGTTTATTAATATTAGGTATATACAAATGTTTCTAGTGATAGTTATATATGTTTATATTGTTATAGATTCTCCAAGAGTTTGTGTAGTATGAGATGAGATTTGATTTGTTTGTTTAGTCAGATTGTAGATCAGAGAAACATTAGTGTGTGTTTAGGGCATTTTAATGTCCATACATTATTCAGATATTTGCGTGTTTCTTTTACCTGTTATATGATTTATCAATCATTAGGATTGATGTCATTTTGTAGGTAGGATATTTTGAGCAGTTTCCATGTTTCTTCATGTAGAAACTTTGAGGAGAGCATTCTGTCTTTCTTTTGTAGTTTTGAAAGGGTAGCAAGGAAGAAAGAGTTTGCTTCTGGCTGGGGAATGCTAAACTTTAATTTACATCTTGTCACCCAGATAGAGTATGTAACAAATATTGCTACCATCTTTTTTGCTTCTGGATTTATTCATGCTGATGACTGCACTGTTTTTTTAAAATTCAAAAGATGGTCTACAATATATACTTAATATTTTGAAAGCAATCTATAAATATTTTGGTTTAGTTAATGTTAAAAAAAAACTCAAGTATTAAATAAAATTTATCAGACAATAATTGAAAAAAATATTTATTCATCTTTTAGATAGCCAAATCATTTTATATATTGATTTGCATTTAAATATACTCCAATGACAGTTGATATAATTTTGAATGATCAACGATTATCAAATAACTGTTCAAGTAGGTTGTCTTAAATTCCAAACTTTAGACTGATTTAAATTTTAGGTTGTTAACTTGAATGATAAAATGGTCTTAAAGGTTGTTTCTAGATACTTAACTGCATTATTAAACAATAGCATTTTTAGATATACTGTATATGCAATTTAGATAGAAAACAAATCACCTTTCACACATAATCAGTACTATTGTTCAATAAATATTTAAAAATATGGGCAGCCATACATATTTAGAGCTTATTTTTAAGTAAACCTATGCTCATTGACAGTATTGGCAATATGGGTGGCTACCCATATTTTTAAAATTATTTACTGATAGAAAATGTTGCTTACTTTTCATAGTGCATGTGTGAAAGGTAGTTTACTTCCATCAAAATTACACACACACGCATATATATATATATAGCTTGCTTCCATCTAAATTATATATATATATTAACTATAAAAAGTCAGTAGCAACTCCAAATTAGTTATATTACAAAGCTGCATAAAATAAAAACTGTTTAATAAAAAACTCATCACCGCAATTAAGTAATAAATATATAAATTATCTAAAAAATTAAAGGAAAAGTTAGTTCATGTATTTAATCACATTATTAAATATTTTATAAAGATATATTGCAATGAGTGAGTAACAATACAATATTTTGCAATGTAAATGAAGAAAGGAAAATTGTTCAATATGAGAAAGAATTTCAATTATGTAGTTTCTAAAAATCTGAAGCATTTTGAACACTGTTTGGTTTGTCTTTTCTTTTGAATTTGTTTTAAATAAAACCTCCCACATTTTTATAGTAAATTTCATGGTAAAACTAAAAATGACCATAAAATTTTGGAGTTAATAATATTTTAAAAGATATAATTTAAAATGTAAATGTCAGTGACAATTTTTTTCTTTCTTCCTATTGGCTAAAATAAATAAAGAAATATATATATATTTCTTTCATTTGTTTATATACCAAATCATATTATAATATCTTTAAATTTGTTTCTATAACATGTTGAGAAGGGAATAAAAAAACTGTGTTCCAAAAAACATATTGTAAGAAAGAGAGAGCAAATTCTTAATAATCAGCTGGTGACAAATCCCTTATTTGAAAAACATGTTGAACAACTTTAAGTAGGATATAAATAGTCCAGTCTAGTTCAGACAGTCCAGTTTATTCTAATTCATTTGAAGACTCAACTTAAGAAGCAATGTTGCAGTGATCCAATGCAGAGAAGAGAGACTTTTGATTAAAATTGTTTTTCACTGTAATTTGGATAGCTGTATTTTGCTGACTGTTTTTAAAGTATTTTTTGATACTTTAGTTATAACAGCCAATATGATGATTTTATGTAGGAAAAAACTATCTGCTATGTATGGCTAGGCAACAAAATACTACTTCAGCCAAAATACATGCAAAAGGCAGTTATATCCAAAAACTAATGTTGAAGTTTGCCAAAACCAGACAATGTCTGCCTTAATAACGCTATGAAGAAAGAAATGGCCAGTGCTGTAAGAACTACTTAAGAACTAATGATACTATACCCTATGTAACATAATCAATACTGCTGTCTACATTCCCAATACCCAAGAAGAAGAACTACCATCTTTGGAGGAATTAATGAAGACAATCATAAATATATTAAAAGAATGATATCTGAAAAAAGCCATGGTTTGAAACTATTTAAATATTTCACATGGTAAGATCATATCGTTATTAGATATTATAAAATCTTAAACTTAAACTGAAATTTAAAAGTATCTTTTATTACTATTACATTTTATATTTAATGTATGTATTTACAGTTGCAAGTATATACACAACAGTTTTTATTTATGCATTGTTAATAAATTGTTAAAATATTTTTATTAATCCATTTAGTTTGTGTTTGTTTATCAAGCTTATTACAAACTTAATGCCTTTTAACATTTAATGTGCTAATAATACCCACAACACTGACAAATTATGCACTGGGAGACATGCATGGATGGCAATAGTAATTTGCATATGATGATAATTGGGAGTTAATATGTTTTTCAAAAGTAAACTTTCTAGTTAGAAAGATTGGCATCTGAAAGTTTCATTTTTTATTTTATTGAAATTGAAAAACAAATAAAATATTTTTGAGAGGACTTGTACTTAGGTTATAAATAATCATCATTATCATCATCACTTGGTTAATATTATATATATTTTAACTGAATCTTTTTTTAAAATTTTTTAGTAATCATTCAACTTTCATCTAACATAATATTTATTTGAATCAAAACTTACTATTTGTCTATTTTTTGGATCTGGTTCAAAACCTATTACCCTTTAAATATTTAACATTATAGTATATATATATAAAATAAAATAAATAATCATAACTTAACTACATGCAAATGTAATAGAAATACTTCCTAGTAAATTATGGGCATTTATTTAGATTACTTATTTTGTACATAAATTAAAATATAAACATAATTAACTCTGTTGTTTACAACTACATCAATGAACTAAGTTTTTAAAATATCAACAGAGCTAAAAAATAAAGTAGTATCATTCTATCTTTTCATAGTATATTGACATGAGAAGTATAGTTATTTTTGTTTCAATTACGTATATATATACACATAAAAAATATTTAAAACTTAGTGAAATGTAAAATTATATTTCAACAAAATGGGTTGCTCAAATTAATATTACAATCTAAAATTTCTAACTGAAGCTTATAAAGTTAAGAAAATTAAAATCAGTGGAAAACTATTACTAATGATAGTCAAAACTTCAAGGTGTATATTAGCTGTTGAAGTGTATCTTAGAGAACTTCCATAAGCACACCACTGATTAATCAGCTTTACTAAAACCAATATTTACATATAACCTGTAAAATAATTATATGTATGTATATATAAACTTCCTACGATGTGCTTCCATTTATATATAATCATATAAATAAATCCACAGCTTTCTTTTCTTTATAATGGAAAACTGTTTTCTCATAACAATGATTAATATTTGGCCAAATTTCATTGGCTATATCTTCAGAATTAACAAAAAAAAAAAAATTACAAAGAAAATTTGAAAATGAAGATGATAAATAATAATTGTGTTATTATTTATGATCTTCATTTTCAAACAGTTATTATTTGTCATCTTCTTTTTCAGTTCTTCAAAATCTATAATTTCTTTTTGTAGTTAATTCTGATGGTGGCAAGAAGTTTGATTGAAATAAAAAAGAATTTTATACAGCAGCTTCCCTTTAAAATTATAGTTTATAATTATATATATCTATATAGTAGACTCTTTAGTCAAAATGATTACTAATTATAAAGGCTGCAAAAAAGGACGGGTTGAATCTAGTAATGATTACAAACGTGTTTTTCAATTTTTATCAGACTATGTCTAAGAGTAATTTTAAGATTTGAGATTAAATAACTAGTTAGATTCAATTATTTCATCAATGGCTTTTTAAAATATTGTTTTAGGACAAGATGTTAACCGTCTGGCTTTTAATTTTTTTTTTTTTTTTTTAAGAATTGAAAACGAAAGCGTTTTTCTTCTTGATCTTAGAGTTTTCCTTAACTTATTGATAAAATTGTTTTACATGTGGAAAAGACATTCTCAACAGCATCCTTTTTTATGGCACTTGATCTGTCTAAAAAAAAGTTAATCTTATTGTATTATATATGCACACACGCACAATCAATCTGATATATAGATACAGATGCTAATTATTTACATGATGTTATTGATAACGCTCGAATGAATCATGATAGTAAGCGATGTCTACATATTACTATTACAACTGTTATCTAACACTATTATAGGTCGATTTGTTTGACTTATGCAATATAGAACTTATGATGCGTCGCATATATATTACTTAAACATCTAAATCTGCTTTTAGGCGAAATGTATATATATATACATACAGCTTATTATCAGTCTATCAAAACAGATATCTCGAATCACCAAGTATATAGTATTCATATTTATATATCCTTCAGATTAGTTTCAACTACTCACTTAAAATCAATTTTATTCACTTTTTCATTTAGAGTTTCTTCTGTCGTATTCTCAATTCTTAAAGAATACATATAATTGTATTTTTTTCCTTTTAATTTCTTCAATATTACGTTTTTATTTTTAATTTTTACTAGCCCAATATCTTTATTTTTTAAGTATTTATCTTGTTACATATCTAGTATGTATGGCATACTTACTCATCCACAGGTTAATTACTTTCTCTATCCACTACACTTTTTTTTAACTATTTGCCTTTGTGTTGCTTTTCTGTTTATTTTTGCACTTACATATTCATTTACTTAATTTTGTTCCCGATCTATATATTTATTTGCCTCTTTACTTGTTTATGTTTTTACTTAATTACTTATCTACCTCTCTTTCTGCCTCCATAGTTTTCTTTTTTATCTCTCTACTTATAAGTGTATATTCTCTATCTGAATACCTCTCTGTAAAAATAAAATAGTTTAAATAGAACTCTGCAAAGAAAAAATCCTAATAGTTTGTTCTCTTCACACACACACACACACACACACAAAATAAAAGTGAGAAAAAAAAAAGACATATCAGATGATACTACATGGTGAGAATTTAAACAATTTTTTAATATCGTTTTATTATCTCTCTAAAAAATATTAGATACCCATTATTCATCCAATATTGTTTGATTAACTGAGTTGGTCATAGGATAAATATAATTACTGAAATAAAAATCCTATAACTAATTTTTTTTTATTAAAATAAATTAAAATTTATTAGATACAATTGAACGTGTTTATTTATACATAGCTATTTTCTTTTTACACTGTTGCAAGGCAGTCACTGTGTAGAGGTTGTTGTGGTCTGAGACTGCCGCTGGCCCTCTTTTACTCTTCCAGGAAGGTGACTCTGGCCCAAGTTTTTCAAAAAAGCCAGTCCGGGAGCCAGTAAATGATCTCTATCCCTGAACCATTTGAGTAATTTGATAAAGATGTTGCAGCCATAGCAATTGGGACTTTTAAATATACACTTACATCTGGATAACCAGACTGAAAATGTTAGAAAAATGGTGATTCTGATGTTCGAGAATAAGACTGCTCTAATATTGAGCAACACCCTTTCATTAATAAAAGATCTGATTGGCCTGAGAAAAGGGCAGAAATACAGGAGGTGATGAATTGTCTTGTCTGCTGTGGCCCATAGTTGGCATTGAGGGTTGATCTTACAAAACCTTCTTTTCCACACCAGAAAATGATTTGTTGGCAGAAAGGAGATGTTGATCTTTAGTAGAAAGTCAGTGTATTTTGGTTCTAAGAACCAATTTTTTGATTTTGCTATGATTTGTTTATTGTTTAACCCTAGATCGTTCTGTGAAATGGGTTGATTGTTGTATTTGAGTTTGTATGTTTGCCAATATATTTTTTCCCTCTATTGTATGTTGCATTAGGTTTGTTAAGTGGAACTTGAAAATAATTTACCTATTCAAAACTGAAATGCAGATCAAAAACATAATAGATAGTTATGTTTAATATATATATAGTAACTCATAAGTGCCAACAACTAACTGGTTGATACATTTAAATCTTATCATTTTTAATTGAGTTTTCCATTGACAATGAACTATTGATATTCTATGGGTTTATTTAAGTATTGACTTTGATGATATGAAATGTATTTTATCCATTAACTATTTACTCAGAATAAAAAAGTCCAATAATTTTCAAGAAATGTTTTTTTTCATACTTTTTATATTAATCCAGCAATCTTTCCCACTTTCTTTTAAACTGCATCTTAACTAAAAAATGATTTTTTTATTATTATTATTATTATTATTATTATTATTATTATTATTATTATTATTATTATTATTATTATTATTATTATTATTATTATTATTATTATTATTATTATTATTATTATTATTATTATTATTATTATTATTATTATTATTATTATTATTATTATTATTATTATTATTATTATTATTATTATTATTATTATTATTATTATTATTATTATTATTATTATTATTATTATTATTATTATTATTATTATTATTATTATTATTATTATTATTATTATTATTATTATTATTATTATTATTATTATTATTATTATTATTATTATTATTATTATTATTATTATTATTATTATTATTATTATTATTATTATTATTATTATTATTATTATTATTATTATTATTATTATTATTATTATTATTATTATTATTATTATTATTATTATTATTATTATTATTATTATTATTATTGAATCAATAACTACCTTATTTTATTGATCATTTTCCTTTTTACAATATATTCATTTTTCTTCATAACTTTTTTTTTATCAAATTTGGTCTTTAATCCATTAATGTATTTTTCCATCTGTCTTAGTCCATTAGTAGTGATCTTTTGTAAAAAGTCTTCTATATCTAAGTGATGCTTCACTTTTGAAATATTATATTTCAAATTTTTAGTTAAAATATCTAAGATAAGATGACAAAAGTCTTTATCTTAAACAACAGCAACAACATACTTTTTCTAACTGTAACACTAAGACTGCATATTCTTCAATTTACTTTTATTCTAATCATTTTACCCCATATATTATAATCAATAGGTAACTATTAGGAGGCAAGACTAGCATTTTAAATCTGACCATCTTCACAAGATCTTTCTTATTTTTGACTTTCTTTCTTAAGATCACTTTTTTCTTTTTACATCTGCAGTGTCTTTCAATATTTTTTTTTATAATTCCTTTACCTTGAAGGGTACATCTAATTCAATTTCTTTTTCTCTTAATAGTTTTCTCAATAAATAATTTTTGTTTGTTGCGTACTATCTTACTAATTTTTCTATTCTTTTTATTTATCATATTTTTTAAACTAATCTTTTTCTTTCTTTTTTCTACTTGTCCATTTCTTTTTTTCCTCTAAAATAATGTTTTAAACATAATATTTAATAAGCCTTTTTAAAAAAATATAATTTCAGTAGTCACCAAAATAAGCATGAGCAATTTTCTAATATATTTTTCACCATCTGTTATCAAACTATTCCAATATAAAATGTAACGCAGTGCAAAATGATTGCTTATTTTCCCAAATCATTCCTTCTTCAATAAATCAAATCAGAATATTAGTTATCATAATGTTTTTCTCTTCCATTTTGCCAACATAACTTCCATAATTTCTATTATTTTAGCATCATCTCTCATTCTTTTTTACCCAATTGTACATCGAATTTAACATATATTTCAATAATTCACTCTTTCTCTCAAATCACACTCCGTTAACATATTTCTCATATTTTTATTTTCAATGTCTCAACTGAATCTGTGTTTCATAACAAACACATACAAAATTATATTTTACATTCCAAATTATCTCTACACAATCTATATTTTCTATTTTCTACATTAACTCATTTATTTATTCTTTCTTTATTTTATAAGAATTTTATTTTACTTTTAAATGGCAAACTAATGCCCATTTATATTCATGTTAATTGTTTTTTTTACATAGACATAACTGTGTTCTTATATCAGATATCATTTTTAAAAAAAAATCAAATTATATTTCCTTTATTTATGTAAACATGAAGCATAATTATTTAGCTTTAGAATTTTATTTGTTTTCTAATTCTACTGCTAAACATGCATTTTTTAAAATTATCTTTGCGTCTTTTTTTCCCCAGAAATATCCAATACACCCACCACCTTATAATATCTCTTATTAAAACACTTTAACATACTTGTTACATGTATCATAAAACCAAAAAAAAAAAAATCCTGAACTACCTCATCTTTTCTTTTATGTCCTTCTCTGTTATCCATATATTTTCCTTCAATAAAGTTCTCACAATTTCTCCTTGAGTCTTTTTTATAAGTTCCATTTTTCAAATATTCTATATCAATATTATACATTAAAATTGAATACCAATTTGCTTTAATAAAATTTGTATTAATTTACATATATTAAAACAAATAATGTATCAAGATAATTTATAATAAGTAAATAATAATTACACTTTTCAAGCTTCAATTGACCACTGAATTATCAAAATCAACATTTTGGAGGATGCACTTATTTATTAGCTTTTTATATCCAAAATCTTATCTTTTAATTAATTGGTCAATAACAATCAAATGTAATATATACCTAAAAGAAAAAAAATGTATTTTAAAGTGCAAAAGATTTTAATTACATAGTAGTATTTAAACATACTATTCCACAAATATCTAAAGCACATTTTCCTTTCATTCTTTTAATTTGGGTTCACATATGATCCATATAAAATTATATTTTTTTAGGTGTCAAAAGGCTTAGCATTTTTCAAATACCTGATACATAACTGATTGATATTGAAATTAAGGATCAAAAACAGTTGAAATGCCCACAATATGACTAGTGGCAAGCATATTGAGTAATACTTTGACTATTTAAAGATTGTTCATGTTTTATCCTTTAATCCCACGTATATCTTATCAGTAATAATACTTGTAGTCTGGTAAGATTCGCAGTTGCATTTAATATCATGATTTTGTCCTTTTTAAAATGAATAAGCATAAAAATTTCTTAAATTAACCAATATCATTAAATATAAAGGTTTACTATAAAATGACTCTCCCTCTTTCCAATGCACAATAAATCGGTGAACAAATTAAGTAGCTTATCAAATAAAAACTGTGAGGTTGTTATTGCAACAATACTTACTCATTGACCTTTTCATTTTAATAAATTCACATGTGTATATACATTTCCTATATTAGATATAATATATTAAGATCATCATTTCATGAGATAATTAATTGTGAAATCAATTATTCTAATTTTAACCGGCATTCTATTATACATTACCTACATCTAATTCAATATGCATACTTTACCTAAGCCTTAATAACTTATACATTGTAATTAAACAAATATTCCCTTTATAATTAAAAAAAGTTAATTTTACCTAGCCAAATGAAACAAAAATCAATATAATTAATATTAATAGCAGAAAAAAATCATCTTCTTAACCGATGGGTGAAAAGACCTACAGCTGACATAAATTTGAAATATTTAAATTAAATAAAAATTGATGGGGTTGATCTATACAACTATCTAATTAACTTAGCGTAGCTTCAAATCCTTAGGTTTTTTTTTGTAATTCCAGGTTACTAATTTGGATAGTATGAAGTAATAAATGATGACTGATGCTGAAATTAAGTGCATTAATTTCAGTTGTGAATTCCAAATTGCAATTAATGAAAATCAAAACAGTAAACAATCTGGAAATATAAATATTATAGAATTATATTATTTGATGTTCAATGATTATTTAGGTTTAAAGTAGATGGCTTACTAGATTAGAATGAATAGAACTTATCTTGAAGCACAAGAGAATGAGCTGAGAAAGTAATGAGATATATTTGTTAATATATACTAAAACAAATTTAATAATATATATTAATATTAATAAGAAATGATTTATTAAAAAAATTATGCAATTATAGTTATCATAAGCCTTTCTCGCCTCCAATCATTTCTCAACATTAAAGGGTGAGAATAGAATTGTGTGGTATATTATATTCTAACTTATTTTGTTTTGTTTCCTGATATTATTATTATTATTATTATTATTATTATTATTATTATTATTATTATTATTATTATTATTATTATTATTATTATTATTATTATTATTATTATTATTATTATTATTATTATTATTATTATTATTATTATTATTATTATTATTACGTTTCAATAAAGGCTTTATTGATCTCAATGGTTTACATAAGTTTACATCTAGAAAATTTGAAATTTAACATGCAATGAATAATATTAGGGTAAACACATATAAATGAATTTAGTGGTTACACTTTGTGGTTAATGGACTATAACAATATAAAAATTAAAAAAAGCAAAAATAATCAGAGTTCTAAAGTTTGGGGAGCTTATTTAGTTTTGTCCGCATGTCACTTTGAATGTTAGTTGTATGATAGTTTTCTTTGCAGCATTCATAGCATTGATAGTTATTTTAACAATGACCATGTTGCTGCATATAAGTGGGGGTTGGTTATTATTTTATCTCTATTTTGAATGTGTAGCAGTTTGTTGCTAAATGTAGCTGGGTGTCGTCTGGTGTTATTGCCAATTAAGAAAGTACATCGGGTGCACCAATACACATATAGAACAAATGTGGCTGCCCTAATGCTAGGTATTGATCTTCCCTGAAAAGAAGCTATTATGTGATTAATGATTGTACCCGGTTTTCTGTAGGTGTTACACATCATCTGTCATGTTTGGTTAAGTGCTACACATTGATAAATAAAGTGGTCCAGTGTCTCTTCTGCTCGATGGCAGAGTCCACAGAAGGGGTCAATAGATATATACATTCTTTTATGATAAAGAAAGTGGGTTGTTGGCAAGGCAATGAGATTGATTTTTATGATAAAATCAAAGTATTTGGGCTCTAGAGCCCATTTTTTATATTCCTTGAGTAGTCTCTTGTTGTTAATTCCTAGCATCGGTTGTATAACATTAGTATCTGCTTCTCTGTTTATTAAACCATAAATATCCCAGTATGAATACTTATGCAAATACTGTTCTGGAATCTTGTCTGTGGTTTTGCATTGGTATATAACGTTGGTGAAAAAGGAACCTTTTGGAGGTGGTCTATCTTTTGGAGTAACTTCTAGCAAGTGGTTAATTTTGGGGTATTTGGCAAGTATTGTGATTATTGAGTTCCTTAACTTCTGTATATGAAAAACATTGATGTTGTGCAAGCCAAGTCCATTTTTTATTAGAGGTTGGCTAAGTTTTTTTGTGGAAATTGCTACTGTTTTTCTGGCCCAAAGTAGTTTATTATATATGGTTTTAATTTTTGAAATGAACCCCTTTGAGAATGAAATAACCGGTACATAGTAAGTTATTTTGGTTGTGATAAGCTGGTTAATTAACTGTACTTTTGGAATATAGTGAAAGATATGCCTTGGACAAGGAGTTTATAATTTTTGTGGCTTCTTCCTTAAGTTTATTTTGGATATGGCATCTCATTCCTGTAATTCCCATATGAAATGGGAACCCAAGAAAAAAGTTTGGTTTTGATTTGTAAATTAATGTACATGGTTTACCAGTGTATAGAGACCAGGCTGTGGTTTTTGCTGGATTAAATGTTAATTCATATTTTTGTGAATATTCATGTAATATCTTTTGGAGTTGCGGTATTTGTTTTTTTGATGTTAGGAATATGGTAACATCATCCATATAGGCAATGCATGTAGTGCGCTGTGTTGTGTCTGGTATCTCAATCCCAGTAAATGATTTTGTATGCTTTTAATAAGGAAATTGATATAAAATATAAACAATAGTGAACTAAGAGGGGATCCTTGGGATATAGATTTGGTGGGTGTGAAAGATGGTGAGTTTCTTCCATTTAAAGTTATATGGATCTCTCTGTTCAGAAGCAGGTTAGCAATTATATATAGATGTGTTCTAGGAATTTCTGTGTCTTTTAGCATTTTTAGAAGTGTGTATATATTGACTGAGTCAAATGCAGCTTCTATGTCAAGCTGCACAACAACGGGTCCGTATTTTTTCCGCTGTTTTACTGTTGCTAGAATTGCTTTGAAGAATAAAGCTGCTTCTGTTGTTGAAAAGTTTTTATTTGCATATTGTGCTTCGGAGATAAGTGGCATTATATACGGTTCAATTTCATCTTTAATAATTTTCTCCATAATTTTGATCGGCAAAGGTACCATAGATATTGGTCTGAGGTCTGTAATAGGTGGAATAATTGCTTTCTTTTTATTATAGGATACTATGGGTATTGTATAGACCCCCTCCATGGGTTGAATTTGTTGCACTAGGTGGTTTGCTAACTGACACAAATATTCTGTTGTGAATTTACTTAGATGCTTTAATACAAACAATGGAACTCCAGGACTACCTGGATGGCAAGTGTTTCGAATAGTATTTAGTTTTGTTGTGAATAGATCTTTTGTGAATGGGGTTTTTGTCTCTGGTGGGCCAAACAGATTATGTGGTATTTTATATGGTTGTCTTTCTTGTAATTTCTCTTTAAAATATTCAAAAATTGGCATAATCATATTGTGTCCTGCATATGTTCCACTATTTGTATATAGTGCCATTGGCACTTTTACATCTGGTTGGTTCCCCAATGCCCATCTTATATAATCTCTTGTCCAAGTGTGTGGCCTGATTAGGCATACCTTGCTTTTCTTTATTTTCAGATAGCTTTTGAGTTCTTCGCATGCTTTATTGTATGCATGTGTAAGCATGAATATATACTGCTGGGTGCAGTGTGATGGGTTAATCATGATTATTCTTTGGTGTAACTGATCTGCCAGAGACAAAAGTCGTGATGGTGGAGGTTGTTTTTTTGTTAAATGGTTGATGTTAAAGGACAACATTCCCATAAATGCTAGATATTTCCGGACCAGGTTCAAAGTCATATCTTTGATTTTGTTTAGCATTATGTAGGTCTCAGAGAACAGAAATTCAGGGGTTGTTTCTGGAAGTAAAACTCTTATTGTTCTTGTAAGTGGAAAGGGTGATATTTGAATTTGGGCACTGTCAATTGTGACTATTTGAGCTGAGTGATTGAAAAAGGTTGAGGGAGTTAGTTTTATTTCAATAAAGTGGTGAAGCATTGGAGAATAAAAGCACAGATCAATAAATAAGTGAAGAGAAGCGATTATTGTGGAAAGAGATGGCATCATCTGGCAAAAAACCTTGGCCACTCATTAGTGGTATGTTTATTCTGTGAAGCCAATGTTTAGTAAATTCCTGATATTTTAAATTAAAATCTCCAATTAAGATGGTTGGGTTTGAAGTTGTAGCTAACCTTGAATTAATGTTTGCAATTATGGTATCTATTTTTTATCCTGTAAAGGCATATATACAAAAACCAGATTTATTGTTATGCTTTTTTGGTTGAAGGTTGCAATTAATAAGTTCATGTCAATGTGAATTATTTTGAACGTTGTGAATGGGCAATTTCTAGCAATTATGAGTCCAGTTCCAGCTGAGGGAGAGGAAGAGTCTCTGGAGCATGCACAGAAACCTTCCATATTTAAATGTTTGGCTGGGTCAGTTTGTGATCCAGCATAAATTTTTGTCTCAAGTATACCAAGCAAGTGTGGTTGTATATCCTTGATCCAATGTTTTAACTTATTAATTTTTGAGGTTGAATTCAAACCCCTGACATTGATTGCTGCAATTTTTATTTTCATTATATGTTTTTTGGTTGAGATTTAAATATTAGGGTTGATCTGGTGTTTCTTCCCATTCATTCTCATATTCCATTTCCAGATCTTGATCTGTTTCCACTGTAGTTGTATTGTTGTGATCAGAAAGGCTAAGGTTGGATTGTTTTGATTTTTTTGGGCTCTCTATTTTCTTTGGTGGGCGGCCTGGTCTTCTTCTTTGTTCTGTGTCAGCTTTGGTGATTTGAGGCATATTTGGGGTGACAGCTTCCATAATTTCCATTGTTGTATTATTTTTTATATTGGGTGTTTGGTGTGTTATATATATTTTTTCTTGATCACTATTACTGTGTGAGATTATTTGTTCTTTTATTATCTCTTTTTCATCACTATCTTTGGTAGGCTGACTTAGATTGTGCGCTATTTTTTCCATTGGAGCCTCTTGAGGTTATTGACTTTCTGTTTTCTTATCAGTGGGGGTTTGAATTCTATTGGTTGATTTTGTTGATAAATCCAGAATTTCAGGTGCTAGCAATGTGTGTGCAGTTTTTTTATTATTCAATTGCTGTTGATCTGTGGTTTTATTATTAATTTTTTCTTGTTTATTAGTTGTTTTCGTTATCTGTTTTGTACTGTTTGATTCCAGTTGGTGAGCTTCTGTTGGTTGATCTTCAGAGCTCGGTTGGTTTTTCTGGTTGATTTTGGTGTTGCAATCGATTGCTAAGTGTCCGGTTTCACCACACGCACAACATCTCGGCCTTAATCCTTTTATGTGAATAGTCAGTATTGCATTCTGGTCAATTATTTGTGTTGGAATATCCTCCGGGTTTACATTGTCATTCAGCTTTATTTTGAAATGAAAGTTGTTGCTGAAAACTGGTATGGGGGTGTCGGATAAGTAGATTTGTTTTATATAAATAGCTTTGCCAAATGACTGTATTAATTTTTGAAAATCCTGAATGGTATATCTGAAGTAAGTGTTTTTAATTATTCTGTTACAATAGTTTTGCAAGCTTTGATCGACTATTATTAGCGCGTAGCTTCCCAAAGTTTTTACTTTAGTTTGAAATCTTGCACGCTGATGTTCATCGAAAAACTGAATTGCAATGTATTGCGAGTTTGGATGCTCTCCAATACTAGAGACTGTATCCCACAATGCTGTTGCTGTCAGCTCCTTGTAAAGAAGCTCTCTGGGGAATTTATAGAGTGTTAAATTCCTATCAGTGACAGCTAACACTAATGATCTCGGTGAAAAAAATTTTTGGAAAGTTGCGAATAATTTTTTTTGGATGGTGCTGTTGAAATTAATGTTTATTTCTTGCAGTTCATCTTGATTCCATATCGTTGGGGAGGGCTCTTCATTATTGTTTTCTATGAGGTTTAAATTATTTATGTCGGCTTGATTTACCTTCCTAAATCTTGCTGTCTGTGTTAATGCTGGACTTTTTTCGATGCTGTGAAGCTGCTGGTTTATTTTTGTTACGTTTGCATATGTTTTTGCGATATTCGCAGTTTTCATTTTATCACCGATTGTTTGAGTGTAATTTATGTCGTTTGCTTTTTGATGCGACGCCATGCTTGTTTATGACGTTAGAATTTATTTTTTGTTATGAACGACCATATTACTTACTTTTTTCTAGAAAACAACTGTTCAGTAATCAGCCATCGCTGTCTTTATCTATCACAGATATATATCACAGTTTTTAAGTGTGAAAACGATTAGAATATGGGAAAAAAAGATTATTAATAAGACCTTCGTTCTTGATGACTTAGGCATACATGCGCATTATTATTATTATTACTACTACTACTACGACTACTACTACTACCACCACCATTACTACTACCACTACCACTACCACCACCACCACCACCCCACCCCCACCACCACCACCCCCACCACCACCACCCCCACCACCAACACCACCACAACTAATACTACTACTACTACTACTACTACTGCTACTACTACTACTACTACTACTTTTCAAAGAACTTTATTAAGCAATCAAGGGTTACATTGCTTATTACATATAGTATGATACAGAAATTTGATACATTTAGTATAGTAACAATGATATAATAACATGTACATGAGAGATATACAAAGAATATGAATGAGCATTAAAAAAATTACTAAAACAATAATATATATACATGAGAAATTAAATGGACAGTCAGTTACATCTTAAATTAGAGTACATATATACAAAACAGAATTCTCAAACTGCAAAAATTCTATAAGTTTATTCAAGTCTCTTTTTCATCATCTCACTGGGGTGACAAAAATGGGATAATTGTCATTACTTTAGGCTAGTAAGATTTTTATTCATTAAAGATCAAGTGTCTTGAAAGACTTTTTCCGATGTGATTTTTTTGTCCCTTTCTCTAATACTTTTCAATTTGATTGAAAAGGTGTTTCGGTGTCTTTTAGGGTTATTATTGTACATGAATGCACATCTAGTGCACCATAGTGCATATAGAATAAAAGTGCTTGCCCAAATTTGTGCATATATACCCTTACTGAATGTTTTAAATAAATAGTGCATGTTGACATGAGTGTTATTGAATAGTCATGGGATTGCTATCCATATGTTGTCAAAGCATTGACAGTCAAAAATAGATGAGTTTGTGTTTCCATTTTTCTGTGACAAAGTGTGCATTGAGCATCTACTCTCTTGTACTGTCTTCCATCTCGATCAGAAAATTTCAGTGTCAACTAATTCATAATGGGATGGGATTTCATTCAGTTAACACATTTAGAATACAGAAAACACTAAACCTCATCTCATCAATTACTAAATTATTTCCTCAAATTGCTCCTACCTTCAAAATTACACCCATTGATAGACCACCACGTACAAAAGGCTATTGGAAAAATTTTATTGACCCTTTGCTTTCCATTAATAACCTCCATTTCTACCCTCCTCTGAATAAATATAAATGTTGGGAAGTCCATTCACTCCTCCAACCACATTCAATTACTGATGAGGGTAAGTCAATTTGAAGTCTCAATAATCGTTAAATAATTAGAAAATTTAGGTTTTGTAACCTGGAGCCAAAATTCTTTGGTTTTTTAGTTAAACTTAATCTGGAATGCCTCCCTATTATTATTATTATTATTATTATTATTATTATTATTATTATTATTATTATTATTATTATTATTATTATTATTATTATTATTATTATTATTATTATTATTATTATTATTATTATTATTATTATTATTATTATTATTATTATTATTATTATTATTATTATTATTATTATTATTATTATTATTATTATTATTATTATTATTATTATTATTATTATTATTATTATTATTATTATTATTATTATTATTATTATTATTATTATTATTATTATTATTATTATTATTATTATTATTATTATTATTATTATTATTATTATTATTATTATTATTATTATTATTATTATTATTATTATTATTATTATTATTATTATTATTATTATTATTATTATTATTATTATTATTATTATTTAGATTTGCGGAAAGCATTTGACTGTGTTCCACATGATATATTAATAATTAAGTTACACCATTGTGGCATAAGGAGTGCTAAGCTTGAATGGTTTAAATCTTATTTAAGTAATAGAAGCCAATTTGTGAAAATTAATAATTTTTTGAGTGATTCTGAAATAATTAGATATGGAGTTCCTCAAGGTTCAGTCCTATGACCATTGTTATTTACTGTTTATATTTTTGATCTGCTTGATCTTTCTCTTCATTCTAACATTTTTTGTTTTGCAGATGATACTGCTTTGGTTACTTCAGCAGTTTCATATAGTTTACTTGAGAAACTTGTGAATGAAGATTTATTTAAAATTACACAATGGATGAACAGTAATAGATTACTGCTAAATATTAATAAATGTAATTACATAATGTATTCTCTTAAAAATATTCCAGCAAAAGACTTGTTAATTCAATTGCCTTATGTTAATAAAACGTCTTGTCAGAAAATTACCAGGACTTCAACAATTTCTTACCTTGGCTTGGTTTTGGATGAGTATTTACATTGGGATAAACATATTCTTTGTCTTCAAGTAAGATTAAGAAAACTTAATTTTCTTTTTTATAGATTAAGAGATTGTTTGAATAAATCTGTCCTATTAAGTATATATAAACAAATTTTCTTAAGCAGACTCTTTTATGGTATAACATTATGGGGTGGCACTGCAGCATATTTTTTGCAGTCATTGCAAACACTACAAAATTTTACGTTAAGAATTATTTTGTTTAAACTTTTGTATTTGCCAAGACTTGAATTATTTAAGTGTGCTGGAGTTTTATCTATTCATCAATTATTTTTAGTGAATATTTTGTGTTATTATATTAAATACAAAAAAATGAATAAATATAATTCTTCATCAATAATGGTGACTAGATCAAGTGATTTTGATTTATTATTTGAACCAGTGTACTTTAAAACTCATTGCAGATATCAGAAATGTTATCTTGGTCCAAGATTTTATAATATTTTTATAAGAAACATTGGATTTAATGTTAATGACTTATCAAGGAAAACTTTGAATAAATTAATTATGAACTGGATTGTAATTGATGAGAATCAAAAACTTTTTATTTCTATTTAATTATTTTATTGTATATTAATGTTTTTTATTTTATTGCACATGTATTTTTGTTAAGCTCCATGCGTGATTTATTTATCACAAGGAGATTATATGTTTAATAAATTAAATTAAATTATTATTATTATTATTATTATTATTATTATTATTATTATTATTATTATTGAATCAATAACTACCTTATTTTATTGATCATTTTCCTTCTTACAATATATTCATTTTTCTTCATAACTTTTTTTTTTTATCAAATTTGGTCTTTAATCCATTAATGTATTTTTCTATCTGTCTTAGTCCATTAGTAGTGATCTTTTGTAAAAAGACTTCTATATCTAAGTGTTGCTTCACTTTTGAAATATTATATTTCAAATTTTTAGTTAAAATATCTAAGATAAGATGACAAAAGTCTTTATCTTAAACAACAGCAACAACACACTTTTCCTAACTGTAACACTAAGACTGCATATTCTTCAATTTATTTTTATTCTAATCATTTTACCCCATATATTATAATCAATAGGTAACTATTAGGAGGCAAGACTTGCATTTTAAATCTGACCATCTTCACAAGATCTTTCTTATTTTTGACTTTCTTTCTTAAGATCACTTTTTTCTTTTTACATCTGCAGTGTCTTTCAATATTTTTTTTTATAATTCCTTTACCTTGAAGGGTACATCTAATTCAATTTCTTTTTCTCTTAATAGTTTTCTCAATAAATAATTTTTGTTTGTTGCGTACTATCTTACTAATTTTTCTATTAATTCTTTTTATTTATCATATTTTTTAAACTAATCTTTTTCTTTCTTTTTTCTACTTGTCCATTTCTTTTTTTCCTCTAAAATAATGTTCTAAACATAATATTTAATAAGCCTTTTTAAAAAAATATAATTTCAGTAGTCACCATAAAATAATCTATCATTGTTAAATAAGCATGAGCAATTTTCTAATATATTTTTCACCATCAGTTATCAAACTATTCCAATATAGAATGTAACGCAGTGCAAAATGATTTCTTATTTTCCCAAATCATTCCTTCTTCAATAAATCAAATCAGAATATTAGTTATCATAATGTTTTTCTCTTCCATTTTGCCAACATAACTTCCATAATTTCTATTATTTTAGCATCATCTCTCATTCTTTTTTACCCAATTGTACATCGAATTTAACATATATTTCAATAATTCACTCTTTCTCTCAAATCACACTCCGTTAACATATTTCTCATATTTTTATTTTCAATGTCTCAACTGAATCTGTGTTTCATAACAAACACATACAAAATTATATTTTACATTCCAAATTATCTCTACACAATCTATATTTTCTACATTAACTCATTTATTTATTCTTTCTTTATTTTATAAGAATTTTATTTTACTTTTAAATGGCAAACTAATGCCCATTTATATTCATGTTAATTGTTTTTTTTACATAGACATAACTGTGTTCTTATATCAGATATCATTTTTTTAAAAAAAATCAAATTATATTTCCTTTATTTTTGTAAACATTGTAACAGTCAAAACGCGTGTATCTCGTTAACATATTGCAGAATTCGACCACCACACAGAACAGCAGCACCATCGAGTAGCAAAGCCACCGGTAATACTGAGTTCGAACATAGTTTATCGGTTCCACAATACAATCTACGGAATAACGCCTCTGATGCGACATAAGTAAACACTTCTTTAGGCACGGTGGTCAGGGAGATGCACGAGATTCATGGGTTTTGTTTCCGAGTTGGCCAACAATCAAATGAATATTAATTAACACATATAATCGAGGAAATATATATAATGGGCATCGAATAAATGAAAACTTAACTACAGACGTATAGTTAAAATTATTTATTTACATATTTAATAAAAGAAAACATTAGTAAGGTTATTGATCATATTTTAAATTCAGAGTTTCAATATCTAATTGGCAATATTATATATATAAAATACATTTATTTATTAGGAGCATTTATTTATATGACGGCGTAATCCAGCTACCCAGGGTTCTCGAGTGAGTATTTCTAATGCGTGTTGTAAGGAATTTATACTTTGCACTGCAAGAGTCATCAGTAACGGCGGACATACATTTATTTAATAAAAATATTTATTTTACGACTAAGGGCAAACATTTATTTGAGAGTATATGATGAAGATAATGCCGAGGCGGAGTGATAGAGAGAATAATAAACTAAATAAAAGAACACGTGGTACGCTTTAGAAGGGCGATGTAAAATGGCAGCGCTGAAACTGCAATACCGTGAATAAGTTATAAGGGTTTCGGGTTGGTCTCTGCCTCGACCCGAAGAGGTAAGGTGTCACATGAGCATAACCAGGGACAAGCGGTCCGTGTCGCAATTTTCCAGCTGGCTGCGTGACGGTCGTCAAGCCCTACGGGAACATTTTATCATGTCCGCTTGTGTAGGACGACTGGGGTTAATTCAACCCTGGAGAATCCGGAGTATTCACGGCGTGGAATGAGCCATCGGGGCTTCAAAACGTAACACATGTATAATATCTAAAAGATTGTGGTAGTATTTAACTAGATTTCAAACTCGGCCCAACATTATCACCGTTGACTGAAAGAAAATTGGTGACTCTCAAAGAAATGACATTTACATAATTATTCATTAACATTTAATAATAATAAAATATCTAAAAAAAAGGGATTATTACAGCGAGTATGCCAGCTATTACGGAGTAGTAGACCCTGCATTACAATAACTGATTCTTTGAATGCGTGTCGATTTATATGAAATTTAAGTTATTTATAAAAGCAATATTAATGACAATTCGACACGCATTCACTGTTCGAGCGATTATGGATTTAGCTTTAAAACTAAGACAATTATGAGAAAGTAATATTTCAATGATAATTATAAATAAAATGTAGATTTAAGAAATACACACCTAAGAAGTGATAGAGGGAGGGTAAGCTAGATTATGCGAGAAGTTTACAGATTACATGAATTCTTAAATTTTAATTTCACAAATTTACAATTTTAACATTTAGAAGTTATACAAATAATAGGAGATGAGCTATAGCTTATTATTACTAGAGTACTCTATAATTTGGAATACACAAACACAGGTACCTGTTTTATAAGAGGTTTTCGTCCATTGGTTTAATAGCAGATTGTTCATAATTAGAAGTTTTCTTTCTTGTCCTGGGCATATTGTTTTATTGATTTTTAACAGCAGCGGCTTTCTTGTTTATTTCAGGCAGCAGATCATTTTGGTGTTTTTACGATGGGCAAGGTGAAGCTCAGCATATGGTGGGCCATCTTCCGATGGAGAATAATTTCGGTGCTTACTCGGTCATACCTTGCAGTATTAATTTATTTAAGATCTTTTAGACGCTCCACTCGAGAGCAAAGCTAAAATTCAAGTGAAAGTCTCCAGCAAGTCTAAGATGGCCTCCTTTTCCTTATCTTGATCTTTTAATTTTTTCTGTTGAGATATTTTAGGTTTTATTTATCTTGCCCTCAGGATAATCAATGCTCTGCTGGTTTTAATTAGAAAGAAATTTGCCGTGCTATTGTTTGTTTTTCTTTACATTCGTTAATTACATTTCTTTTGGAATTTTGCTATAATTAATTTATTATCTATCACTGACCGATGCTTTTAAATTTTCAAAGACAAAAGGGAATAAAATTATTTTAACTTTAATTAATTATTGCATCAGATTTTGTTAGAATTATTATTTAACGAAATTTAAACTAAGCAACAAATACGAACTTTAAAAAAATCAAAATAAATGATTAATATTACACAAAATTTATTTAACTAAAAGGAATCTAAATTATATTATTTTATCCGTATTTATTGCGCTTAATTTGAGATCGAAATGTGTGCGTGTTTATGTTGAATTCTACATATATTTATACATTTTTAATATTGTTACACACACAATTCGATACCAAAAAGTTTAAATTTGGGTGGGATAGACCGGTCAGTGAGAGATGACAGAAAAAGGTGAAACTTGAGATTCGAATACGAATCTCACTGTTTCATTTCCCCGTACTTCCCGTGAACAATTAAGGAAGAACAACGGAGTCATGAAAGCGAAAAAAATTTTACATTACATAATTGAAAGACGAAAAGAAAAAAATTATTACTGTTTTTACAGATATTGAAATAGAGAAAGCAGTGATTTCATGAAGTAACGAACAATTTATATACCCGGATCTAGAATTTAAACTTTAACTTTAAAATGACCTAATTTGGCCGTGTCTGGTTAGCAATCATTATAATAATTAGTTAAACTGACTATACACATATACCAAAATTTCATAGAATAGGATTAGTTAAGATAATATATAAAAAAAATTTTAAGAGTAATAGTAATTAAATAATGTATATATAAAAAAAATTTTTTTTTTTAAAACTCTATTCGACTAAAGTACAATCCATTCAACCAAATTCATTATACAAATTCATTTTAATATTTTCATATACGTTGAATCTGTCCTAATAGTCTAATATTTTTACAACCCCGGGTCAGGTGGATAATACCGATGTCTCGTCATCGATGACCGCGGCCTTGGGTTTTCTAATCTTTGTCCTCGATCAGGTGGTTCTTTGGCCCACTGGTTCAAATCCAAGACAGTGAGAAATTTAATCATTTCTCCTATATCTTTTATGTGAATGCCTATCATTAATGGTTGGATGGTTAGCGGCATGCTACGCTGGGTCGTTCTAAATTTCCATGTCCCCAGATTCCACCAGTTTTTGGCAAAACCTTGCAGATGGTAATTAGCTATAGCAATCTGTTCATCTGGCCCTGTTTTATGAAATTTTAAGAACCTCTGTAGGCTCTCAAGGTGGGTTTGAGGTTTTTTTCTTATTTCCCTTCTAAAGATCTTGATGTGGATCATCTTGGCTAAATAGCTTTGGTGTCCAACGTCCATCTTCGCCTCTTCTTTAATGTTGACTTCCTTTTCTGGTTCTTGTGGGCCTTCATCAGTTGGAATGAGGTCTCTCTGCTCATCATATTTTTTTACCTCCACGACACTACCTGTTTGCTCTTCTATCATAGGTTCATCAGACCTCTCTACCTTCATTTCACTCTGCCTGTCTTTAACCTCTTCTACCTTTTTACTAACTTTGGATATTCCCAACTGCTCCCTTATTGCTTTTAACTCTCTCACTATGGTGTCTTTAAATTCTTGACATTCCCTGACTCCTTTTTTTTTCTTCCTCGCTTCTTTTTTTTATCTCCTCCTCATACATTTCCTTCATTACTTGCATACCCTGTCTGAGCATCTCCTTCATGAACTCGAAATTATAGTCCATGGATGCTCTGCATTGTTGCGGAGCTTCCCTTCGCTCAGGTGTTGACTCCAAAGCCTCAGATACATCTAGCTGCTCTGTCTCATTATTTTCGGTTTCCACTTTCTTATCCATTTATTGATTTATTTTTCACTAGTAGCATTTAACTATGCCCCACCGGTATCTTGGCCCTATAATACTCTTTCCTTGCCCTATCTCTATTCTACCATTGCTGCCCTTAATATACTTAACATATATATTATAACTATCTATTAGTAACGCGTATAAGCCACCGCTGTCTATGACATATATTTTTACCTTAACTAAATTTTATTGTTAAACATAATACACTTCTGCTGTCTCATTTAGCTACTGATTATTATTATATATATATATATAAAGATATTTCATTAGATCCGAGTATTTCGTTCCTTCTTACATTACACACACATCCCTGCTTTCCTTAAATTTGTTATTACGCCTGCTGTCCTTTCACTCACTCGACCCACATTATTTCGCTCGATTTACTTTTTTTTTCATTATTTTTATTAAAACAAAATCGTATACCTATAAAATAATTAGCCAACTCGGCAACGAATGCTAAAGAAATTTATCTGCGTTATTTTTGCTCAGGGTATCTATGGGTTTTATGCTCGAAGCCTCACGTTGGAAAGCGCCAAACGCTAAAAAAAAATTTAAGTATGTAACAGTCAAAACACGTGTATCTCGTTAACATATTGCAGAATTCGACCACCACACAGAACAGCAGCACCATCGAGTAGCGAAGCCACCGGTAATACTGAGTTCGAACATAGTTTATCGGTTCCACAATACAATCTACGGAATAATGCCTCTGATGCGACATAAGTAAACACTTCTTTAGGCACGGTGGTCAGGGAGATGCACGAGATTCATGGGTTTTGTTTCCGAGTTGGCCAACAATCAAACGAATATTAATTAACACATATAATCGAGGAAATATATATAATGGGCATCGAATAAATGAAAACTTAACTACAGACGTATAGTTAAAATTATTTATTTACATATTTAATAAAAGAAAACATTAGTAAGGTTATTGATCATATTTTAAATTCAGAGTTTCAATATCTAATTGGCAATATTATATATATAAAATACATTTATTTATTAGGAGCATTTATTTATATGACGGCGTAATCCAGCTACCCAGGGTTCTCGAGTGAGTATTTCTAATGCGTGTTGTAAGGAATTTATACTTTGCACTGCAAGAGTCATCAGTAATGGCGGACATACATTTATTTAATAAAAATATTTATTTTACGACTAAGGGCAAACATTTATTTGAGAGTATATGACGAAGATAATGCCGAGGCGGAGTGATAGAGAGAATAATAAACTAAATAAAAGAACACGTGGTATGCTTTAGAAGGGCGATGTAAAATGGCAGCACTGAAACTGCAATACCGTGAATAAGTTATAAGGGTTTCGGGTTGGTCTCTGCCTCGACCCGAAGAGGTAAGGTGTCACATGAGCATAACCAGGGACAAGCGGTCCATGTCGCAATTTTCCAGCTGGCTGCGTGACGGTCGTCAAGCCCTACGGGAACATTTTATCATGTCCGCTTGTGTAGGACAACTGGGGTTAATTCAACCCTGGAGAATCCGGGGTATTCACGGCGTGGAATGAGCCATCGGGGCTTCAAAACGTAACACATGTATAATATCTAAAAGATTGTGGTAGTATTTAACTAGATTTCAAACTCGGCCCAACATTATCACCGTTGACTGAAAGAAAATTGGTGACTCTCAAAGAAATGACATTTACATAATTATTCATTAACATTTAATAATAATAAAATATCTAAAAAAAAGGGATTATTACAGCGAGTATGCCAGCTATTACGGAGTAGTAGACCCTGCATTACAATAACTGATTCTTTGAATGCGTGTCGATTTATATGAAATTTAAGTTATTTATAAAAGCAATATTAATGACAATTCGACACGCATTCACTGTTCGAGCGATTATGGATTTAGCTTTAAAACTAAGACAATTATGAGAAAGTAATATTTCAATGATAATTATAAATAAAATGTAAATTTAAGAAATACACACCTAAGAAGTGATAGAGGGAGGGTAAGCTAGCTTATGCGAGAAGTTTACAGATTACATGAAGTCTTACATTTTAATTTCACAAATTTACAATTTTAACATTTAGAAGTTATACAAATAATAGGAGATGAGCTATAGCTTATTATTACTAGAGTACTCTATAATTTGGAATACACAAACACAGGTACCTGTTTTATAAGAGGTTTTCGTCCATTGGTTTAATAGCAGATTGTTCATAATTAGAAGTTTTCTTTCTTGTCCTGGGCATATTGTTTTATTGATTTTTAACAGCAGCAGCTTTCTGGTTTATTTCAGGCAGCAGATCATTTTGGTGTTTTTACGATGGGCAAGGTGAAGCTCGGCATATGGTGGGCCATCTTCCGATGGAGAATAATTTCGGTGCTTACTCGGTCATACCTTGCAGTATTACTTTATTTAAGATCTTTTAGACGCTCCACTCGAGAGCAAAGCTAAAATTCAAGTGAAAGTCTCCAGCAAGTCTAAGATGGCCTCCTTTTCCTTATCTTGATCTTTTAATTTTTTCTGTTGAGATATTTTAGGTTTTATTTATCTTGCCCTCAGGATAATCAATGCTCTGCTGGTTTTAATTAGAAAGAAATTTGCCGTGCTATTGTTTCTTTTTCTTTACATTCGTTAATTACATTTCTTTTGGAATTTTGCTATAATTAATTTATTATCTATCACTGACCGATGCTTTTAAATTTTCAAGGACAAAAGGGAATAAAATTATTTTAACTTTAATCAATTATTGCATCAGATTTTTTTAGAATTATTATTTAACGAAATTTAAACTAAGCAACAAATACGAACTTTAAAAAAATCAAAATAAATGATTAATATTACACAAAATTTATTTAACTAAAAGGAATCTAAATTATATTATTTTATCCGTATTTATTGCGCTTAATTTGAGATCGAAATGTGTGCGTGTTTATGTTGAATTCTACATATATTTATACATTTTTAATATTGTTACACACACAATTCGATACCAAAAAGTTTAAATTTGGGTGGGATAGACCGGTCAGTGAGAGACGACAGAAAAAGGTGAAACTTGAGATTCGAATACGAATCTCACTGTTTCAACATGAAGCATAATTATTTAGCTTTAGAATTTTATTTGTTTTCTAATTCTACTGCTAAACATGCATTTTTTAAAATTATCTTTGCGTCTTTTTTTCCCCAGAAATATCCAATACACCCACCACCTTATAATATCTCTTATTAAAACACTTTAACATACTTGTTACATGTATCATAAAACCAAAAAAAAAAAAAATCCTGAACTACCTCATCTTTTCTTTTATGTCCTTCTCTGTTATCCAGATATTTTCCTTCAATAAAGTTCTCACAATTTCTCCTTGAGTCTTTTTTATAAGTTCCATTTTTCAAATATTCTATATCAATATTATACATTAAAATTGAATACCAATTTGCTTTAATAAAATTTGTATTAATTTACATATATTAAAACAAATAATGTATCAAGATAATTTATAATAAGTAAATAATAATTACACTTTTCAAGCTTCAATTGACCATTGAATTATCAAAATCAACATTTTGGAGGATACACTTATTTATTAGCTTTTTATATCCAAAATCTTATCTTTTAATTAATTGGTCAATAACAATAAAATGTAATATATACCTAAAAGGAAAAAAAATGTATTTTAAAGTCCAAAAGATTTTAATTACATAGTAGTATTTAAACATACTATTCCACAAATATCTAAAGCACATTTTCCTTTCATTCTCTTAATTTGGGTTCACATATGATCCATATAAAATTATATTTTTTTAGGTGTCAAAAGGCTTAGCATTTTTCAAATACCTGATACATAACTGATTGATATTGAAATTAAGGATCAAAAACAGTTGAAATGCCCACAATATGACTAGTGGCAAGCATATTGAGTAATACTTTGACTATTTAAAGATTGTTTATGTTTTATCCTTTAATCGCACGTATATCTTATCAGTAATAATACTTGTAGTCTGGTAAGATTCGCAGTTGCATTTAATATCATGATTTTGTCCTTTTTAAAATGAATAAGCATAAAAATTTCTTAAATTAACCAATATCATTAAATGTAAAGGTTTACTATAAAATGACTCTCCCTCTTTCCAATGCACAATAAATCGGTGAACAAATTAAGTAGCTTATCAAATAAAAACTGTGAGGTTGTTATTGCAACAATACTTACTCATTGACCTTTTCATTTTAATAAATTCACATGTGTATATACATTTCCTATATTAGATATAATATATTAAGATCATCATTTCATGAGATAATTAATTGTGAAATCAATTATTCTAATTTTAACCGGCATTCTATTATACATTACCTACATCTAATTCAATATGCATACTTTACCTAAGCTTTAATAACTTATACATTGTAATTAAACAAATATTCTCTTTATAATTAAAAAAAGTTAATTTTACCTAGCCAAATGAAACAAAAATCAATATAATTAATATTAATAGCAGAAAAAAATCATCTTCTTAACCGATGGGTGAAAAGACCTACAGCTGACATAAATTTGAAATATTTAAATTAAATAAAAATTGATGGGGTTGATCTATACAACTATCTAATTAACTTAGCGTAGCTTCAAATCCTTAGGTTTTTTTTTGTAATTCCAGGTTACTAATTTGGATAGTATGAAGTAATAAATGATTACTGATGCTGAAATTAAGTGCATTAATTTCAGTTGTGAATTCCAAATTGCAATTAATGAAAATCAAAACAGTAAACAATCTGGAAATATAAATATTATAGAATTATATTATTTGATGTTCAATGATTATTTAGGTTTAAAGTAGATGGCTTACTAGATTAGAATGAATAGAACTTATCTTGAAGCACAAGAGAATGAGCTGAGAAAGTAATGAGATATATTTGTTAATATATACTAAAACAAATTTAATAATATATATTAATATTAATAAGAAATGATTTATTAAAAAAATTATGCAATTATAGTTATCATAAGCCTTTCTCGCCTCCAATCATTTCTCAACATTAAAGGGTGAGAATAGAATTGTGTGGTATATTATATTCTAACTTATTTTGTTTTGTTTCCTGATATTATTATTATTATTATTATTATTATTATTATTATTATTATTATTATTATTATTATTATTATTATTATTATTATTATTATTATTATTATTATTATTATTATTATTATTATTATTATTATTATTATTATTATTATTATTATTATTATTATTATTATTATTATTATTATTATTATTATTATTATTATTATTATTATTATTATTATTATTATTATTATTATTATTATTATTATTATTATTATTATTATTATTATTATTATTATTATTATTATTATTATTATTATTATTACGTTTCAATAAAGGCTTTATTGATCTCAATGGTTTACATAAGTTTACATCTAGAAAATTTGAAATTTAACATACAATGAATAATATTAGGGTAAACACATATAAATGAATTTAGTGGCTAAACTTTGTGGTTAATGGACTATAACAATATAAAAATTAAAAAAAGCAAAAATAATCAGAGTTCTAAAGTTTGGGGAGCTTATTTAGTTTTGTCCGCATGTCACTTTGAATGTTAGTTGTATGATAGTTTTCTTTGTAGCATTCACAGCATTGATGGTTGTTTTAACAATGACCATGTTGCTGCATATAAGTGGGGGTTGGTTATTATTTTATCTCTATTTTGAATGTGTAGCAGTTTGTTGCTAAATGTAGCTGGGTGTCGTCTGGTGTTATTGCCAATTAAGAAAGTACATCGGGTGCACCAATACGCATATAGAGCAAATGTGGCTGCCCTAATGCTAGGTATTGATCTTCCCTGAAAAGAAGCTATTATGTGATTAATGATTGTACCCGGTTTTCTGTAGGTGTTACACATCATCTGTCATGTTTGGTTAAGTGCTACACATTGATAAATAAAGTGGTCCAGTGTCTCTTCTGCTCGATGGTGGAGTCCACAGAAGGGGTCAATAGATATATACATTCTTTTATGATAAAGAAAGTGGGTTGTTGGCAAGGCAATGAGATTGATTTTCATGATAAAATCAAAGTATTTGGGTTCTAGAGCCCATTTTTATACTCCTTGAGTAGTCTCTTGTTGTTAATTCCTAGCATAGGTTGTATAACATTAGTATCTGCTTCTCTGTTTATTAAACCATAAATATCCCAGTATGAATACTTATGCAAATACTGTTCTGGAATCTTGTCTGTGGTTTTGCATTGGTATATAATTTTGGTGAAAAAGGAACCTTTTGGAGGTGGTCTATCTGTTAGAGTAACTTCTAGCAAGTGGTTAATTTTGGGGTATTTGGCAAGTATTGTGATTATTGAGTTCCTTAACTTCTGTATATGAAAAACATTGATGTTGTGCAAGCCAAGTCCATTTTTTATTAGAGGTTGGCTAAGTTTTTTTGTGAAAATTGCTACTGTTTTTCTGGCCCAAAGTAGTTTATTATATATGGTTTTAATTTTTGAAATGAACCCCTTTGAGAATAAAATAACCGGTACATAGTAAGTTATTTTGGTTGTGATAAGCTGGTTAATTAACTGTACTTTTGGAATATAGTGAAAGATATGCCTTGGACAAGGAGTTTATAATTTTTGTGGCTTCTTCCTTAAGTTTATTTTGGACATGGCATCTCATTCTTGTAATTCCCATATGAAATGGGAACCCAAGAAAAAAGTTTGGTTTTGATTTGTAAATTGATGTACATGGTTTACCAGTGTATAGAGACCAGGCTGTGGTTTTTGCTGGATTAAATGTTAATTCATATTTTTGTGAATATTCTTGTAATATCTTTTGGAGTTGCGGTATTTGTTTTTTTGATGTTAGGAATATGGTAACATCATCCATATAGGCAATGCATGTAGTGCGCTGTGTTGTGTCTGGTATCTCGATCCCGGTAAATGCATTTTGTATGTTTTTAATAAGGAGATTGATGTAAAAAAAAAAAAAAAAGTGAACTAAGAGGGGATCCTTGGGATATAGATTTGGTGGGTGTGAAAGCTGGTGAGTTTCTTCCATTTAAAGTTATATGGATCTCTCTGTTCAGAAGCAGGTTAGCAATTATATATAGATGTGTTCTAGGAATATCTGTGTCTTTTAGCATTTTTAGAAGTGTGTATATATTGACTGAGTCAAATGCAGCTTCTATGTCAAGCTGCACAACAACGGGTCCGTATTTTTTCCGCTGTTTTACTGTTGCTAGAATTGTTTTGAAGAATAAAGCTGCTTCTGTTGTTGAAGAGTTTTTCTTTGCATATTGTGCTTCGGAGATAAGTGGCATTATATACGGTTCAATTTCATCTTTAATAATTTTCTCCATAATTTTGATCAGCAAAGGTCCCATAGATATTGGTCTGAAGTCTGTAATAGGTGGAATAATTGCTTTCTTTTTATTATAGGATACTATGGCAATTGTATAGACACCCTTCATGGGTTGAATTTGTTGTGCTAGGTGGTTTGCTAACTGACACAAATATTCTGTTGTGAATTTACTTAGATGCTTTAATACAAACAATGGAACTCCAGGACTACCTGGATGGCAAGCGTTTCGAATAGTATTTAGTTTTGTTGTGAATAGATCTTTTGTGAATGGGGTTTTTGTCTCTGGTGGGCCAAACAGATTATGTGGTATTTTATATGGTTGTCTTTCTTGTAATTTCTCTTTAAAATATTCAAAAATTGGCATAATCATATTGTGTCCTGCATATGTTCCACTATTTGTATATAGTGCCATTGGCACTTTTTACATCTGGTTGGTTCCCCAGTGCCCATCTTATATAATCTCTTTTCCAAGTGTGTGACCTGATTAGGCATACCTTGCTTTTCTTTATTTTAAGATAGCTTTTGAGCTCTTCACATGCTTTATTGTATGCATGTGTAAGCTTGAATATATACTGCTGCGTGCAGTGTGATGGGTTAATCATGATTATTCTCTGGTGTAACTGATCTGCCAGAGACAAAAGTCTTGATGGTGGAGGTTGTTTTTTTGTTATATGGTTGATGTTAAAGGACAACATTCCCATAAATGCTAGATATTTCTGGACCCGGTTCAAAGTCATATCTTTGATTTTGTTTAGCATTATGTAGGTCTCAGAGAACAGAAATTCAGGGGTTGTTTCTGGAAGTAAAACTCTTATTGTTCTTGTAAGTGGAAAGGGTGATATTTGAATTTGGGCACTGTCAATTGTGACTATTTGAGCTGATGATTGGAAAAGGTTGAGGGAGTTAGTTTTATTTCAATAAAGTGGTGAAGCATTGGAGAATAAAAGCACAGATCAATAAGTGAAGAGAAGCGATTATTGTGGAAAGAGATGGCATCATCTGGCAAAAAACCTTAGCCACTCATTAGTGGTATGTTTATTCTGTGAAGCCAATGTTGGGTAAATTCCTGATATTTTAAATTAAAATCTCCGATTAAGATGGTTGGGTTTGAAGTTGTAGCTAACCTTGAATTAATGTTTGCAATTATGGTATCTATTTTTTTATCCTGTAAAGGCATATATACAAAAACCAGATTTATTGTTATGCTTTTTTGGTTGAAGGTTGCAATTAATAAGTTCATGTCAATGTGAATTATTTTGAACGTTGTGAATGGGCAATTTCTAGCAATTATGAGTCCAGTTCCAGCTGAGGGAGAGGAAGAGTCTCTGGAGCATGCACAGAAACCTTCCATATTTAAATGTTTGGCTGGGTCAGTTTGTGATCCAGCATAAATTTTTGTCTCAAGTATACCAAACAAGTGTGGTTGTATATCCTTGATCCAATGTTTTAACTTATTAATTTTTGAGGTTGAGTTCAAACCCCTGACATTGATTGCTGCAATTTTTATTTTCATTATATGTTTTTTGGTTGAGATTTAAATATTAGGGTTGATCTGGTGTTTCTTCCCATTCATTCTCATATTCCATTTCCAGATCTTGATCTGTTTCCACTGTAGTTGTATTGTTGTGATCAGAAAGGCTAAGGTTGGATTCTGTTTTGATTTTTTTGGGCCCTCTATTTTTCTTTGGTGGGCGGCCTGGTCTTCTTCTTTGTTCTGTGTCAGCTTTGGTGATTTGAGGCATATTTGGGGTGATAGCTTCCATAATTTCCATTGTTGTATTATTTTTAATATTGGGTGTTTGGTGTGTTATATATATTTTTTCTTGATCACTATTACTGTGTGAGATTATTTGTTCTTTTATTATCTCTTTTTCATCAGTATCTTTGGTAGATTGTGCGCTATTTTTTCTATTGGAGCCTCTTGAGGTTATTGACTTTCTGTTTTTTTATCAGTGGGGGTTTGAATTCTATTGGTTGATTTTGTTGATAAATCCAGAATTTCAGGTGCTAGCAATGTGTGTGCAGTTTTTTTATTATTCAATTGCTGTTGATATGTGGTTTTATTATTAATTTTTTCTTGTTTATTAGTTGTTTTTGTTATCTGTTTTGTACTGTTTGATTCCAGTTGGTGAGCTTCTGTTGGTTGATCTGCAGAGCTCGGTTGGTTTTTCTGGTTGATTTTGGTGTTGCAATCGATTGCTAAGTGTCCGGTTTTACCACACGCAAAACATCTCGGCCTTAATCCTTTTATGTGAATAGTCAGTATTGCATTCTGGTCAATTATTTGTGTTGGAATATCCTCCGGGTTTACATTGTCATTCAGCTTTATTTTGAAATCAAAGTTGTTGCTGAAAACCGGTATGGGGGTGTCGGATAAGTAGATTTGTTTTATATAAATAGCTTTGCCAAATGACTGTATTAATTTTTGAAAATCCTGAATGGTATATCCGAAGTAAGTGTTTTTAATTATTCCGTTACAATAGTTTTGCAAGCTTTGATCGACTATTATTAGCGCGTAGCTTCCCAAAGTTTTTACTTTAGTTTGAAATCTTGCACGCTGATGTTCATCGAAAAACTGAATTGCAATGTATTGCGAGTTTGGATGCTCTCCAATACTAGAGACTGTATCCCACAATGCTGTTGCTGTCAGCTCCTTGTAAAGAAGCTCTCTGGTGAATTTATAGAGTGTTAAATTCCTATCAGTGACAGCTAACACTAATGATCTCGGTGAAAAAATTTTTTGGAAAGTTGCGAATAACTTTTTTGGGATGGTGCTGTTGAAATTAACGTTTATTTCTTGCAGTTCATCTTGATTCCATATCGTTGGGGAGGGCTCTTCATTATTGTTTTCTATGAGGTTTAAATTATTTATGTCGGCTTGATTTACCTTCCTAAATCTTGCTGTCTGTGTTAATGCTGGACTTTTTTCGATGCTGTGAAGCTGCTGGTTTATTTTTGTTACGTTTGCATATGTTTTTGCGATAGTCGCAGTTTTCATTATATCGCCGATTGTTTGAGTGCAATTTACGTCGTTTGCTTCTTGATGTGACGCCATGCTTGTTTATGATGTTAGAATTTATTTTTTGTTATGAATGACCATATTACTTACTTTTTGCTAGAAAACAACTGTTCAGTAATCAGCCATCGCTGTCTTTATCTATCACAGATATATATCACAGTTTTTAAGTGTGAAAACGATTAGAATATGGGGAAAAAAGATTATTAATAAGACCTTCATTCTTGATGATTTAGGCATACATGCGCATTATTATTATTATTATTACTACTACTACTACTACTACTATTACTACCACCATTACTACTACCACTACCACCACCACTACCACCACCACCCCCACCCCCACCACCCCCACCACCACCACCACCACCACCACCACCACTACTACTACTACTACTACTACTACTACTACTACTACTGCTATTACTACTACTACTACTACTACTTTTTAAAGAACTTTATTAAGCAATCAAGGGTTACATTGCTTGTTACATATAGTATGATACAGAAATTTGATACATTTAGTATAGTAACAATGATATAATAACATGTACATGAGAGATATACAAAGAATATGAATGAGCATTAAAAAAATTACTAAAAAAATAATATATATACATGAGAAATTAAATGGACAGTCAGTTACATCTTAAATTAGAGTACATATATACAAAACAGAATTCTCAAACTGCAAAAATTCTATAAGTTTATTCAAGTCTCTTTTTCATCATCTCACTGGGGTGACAAAAATGGGATAATTGTCATTACTTTAGGCTAGTAAGATTTTTATTCATTAAAGATCAAGTGTCTTGAAAGACTTTTTCCGATGTGATTTTTTTGTCCCTTTCTCTAATACTTTTCAATTTGATTGAAAAGGTGTTTGGGTGTTTTTTAGGGTTATTATTGTACATGAATGCACATCTAGTGCACCATAGTGCATATAGAATAAAAGTCCTTGCTTAAATTTGTGCATATATACCCTTACTGAATGTTTTAAATAAATAGTGCATGTTGACATGAGTGTTATTGAATAGTCATGGGATTACTATCCATATGTTGTCAAAGCATTGACAGTCAAAAAATAGATGAGTTTGTGTTTCCATTTTTCTGTGACAAAGTGTGCATTGAGCATCTACTCTCTTGTACTGTCTTCCATCTCGATCAGAAAACTTCAGTGTCAACTAATTCATAATGAGATGGGACTTCATTCAGTTAACACATTTAGAATACAGAAAACACTAAACCTCATCTCATCAATTACTAAATTATTTCCTCAAATTGCTCCTACCTTCAAAATTACACCCATTGATAGACCACCACCTACAAAAGGCTATTGGAAAAACCTTATTGACCCTTTGCTTTCCATTAATAACTTCCATTTCTACCCTCCTCTGAATAAATATAAATGTTGGGAAGTCCATTCACTCCTCCAACCACATTCAATTAATGATGAGGGTAAGTCAATTTGAAGTCTCATTAACCGTTAAATAATTAGAAAATTTAGGTTTTGGAACCTGGAGCCAAAATTCTTTGGTTTTTTAGTTAAACTTAATCTGGAATGCCTCCCTATTATTATTATTATTATTATTATTATTATTATTATTATTATTATTATTATTATTATTATTATTATTATTATTATTATTATTATTATTATTATTATTATTATTATTATTATTATTATTATTATTATTATTATTATTATTATTATTATTATTATTATTATTATTATTATTATTATTATTATTATTATTATTATTATTATTATTATTATTATTATTATTATTATTATTATTATTATTATTATTATTATTATTATTATTATTATTATTATTATTATTATTATTATTATTATTATTATTATTATTATTATTATTATTATTATTATTATTATTATTATTATTATTATTATTATTATTATTATTATTTGTAATATATCTTTGTTTTTTTTCTAGAGTTATAATTATCATACAATCGTTTATGAGTGAAAATGATGATCAAGATATAAAACAACAAAAATAATTAAAATACAAATAAAATAAAATTGTACAAAAATTCACATTTCTCTAATTCATTAATTTGCATTATTATATGACATTATGTAAAGATAATATTTTTATATTTTATATTTGTCAATATCTTTTTTATCGATGCTTGTCTCAATCAACACTTTAACTGTCTAAAAGGTATCTTCAGAAGTTATAAATGTCAATATATTATTTTGATGTTTTTTATTACACAAAGTTTTGCACACATATAATAAAATCCTTTATACAGTATTTACAAAAAAATAAAGTCAGATGTCACATGACTTAATTTAAACAAGCTTGTCTGGGATTAGGGATATTCTGAAAAGCTTGTTAAGAGCTTATTTCAAGCTCTTTATATAACATCCTTTATATTATTTATTTAAGATCTTTAAATTATGAAAAATCTAATTGAAATTATTTAAACATTACTTAAGCATTTGCTAGGATGCTTAATTGCTATACTCAGCTCAGTGCCAACTGTCTTTTAGGCTAATGATGATATTGGCTATAATAAAAATATATTTCCAGCAGAGATTGGCTGATTTTTTAAAAACAAACTTTAGTGCTTGAAAGATCATAAAACTTTCTGTAGGGGGTATAGCATTATATATACATATAATGATTTACAGCATTCATGATTTGAACTTGCAATATAATAAATTATCAAGAAGCTAATACTTCATCCTGGCTCACTGATATATGCTTTACTGATTACTAGTTTAGAATATCATAAAGTTCAAATCAAAAATATTATCAATCAATTTGATTGGTTATATATTTCATTTTACCATAATAATTAATTATTTCATATATATTTTAAAATATGATGTATATTATTCGAATGGATGTTATAATGAGGATAAAATTGATTGCTTTGATTATAAGAAGTTTGTAATATTGCATTAAAAGTTTAATACTGTTTATAAATATATTTGATTGTGAAAATATTCAAACTCTAAATTAAACAGTTATGAACCATAGAATTTAAGTAGAAAGTTATGTTATCATTCCTATTAAGAAAATTCAGATATTTTAAGCTTCTAGTTCCCCTGACAATTAGAGGCTCTCCAAGTAATGCATATATAGGGAATGAGTTTTGTATGATATGTTTTCATTGGTTATCAACTTACAGTATTATGGAATTCACATCATGTCTAATTATAAATTACCATTGTAATCTATTATCAGCTATATTTTCACAATCTTTATAACTTAAATGAAATATATGCCATAAAAACTATATTAAATCTCACTATAGAATATTTTCTAAGAAGTCTATTATTAAGCCAATAAACATGTGGTGTTTTCAATTTAAGACTCATAGTTTTGTAATTAAATACACATAAAAGGTGACTGTTGCAGGGTTGCATTAAATCCTAAGCTTTAGGTGCAGTACTCTCAGATCCAAGGCTCATCATTGACAAAGGCCACAAGCCAGAAACTAGTCTGGGGATATTGGATGAATATGCACTAGATGGGGATTTTATGCACAAGCCTTCTGGCATCCAATGATTACTCTGGCTTGCATTGAGTAGCAATACATAAAGAGAGTTTTGCCTATTTTAAGTCCGTTATTCTTCATTTATTGTTGGAGTAGTAATAAAGTAACTAAATAGTTTATTGCTTGGGAAGTCATATAATGTTCAAACATTGGAAGCAACAGAGATAAAATGTGGGAGTTCAAGAATCTGATATATTATTATCATGGCATTAAATGATGAAAGCAATTTCACAACAAAATCTGGAAAATACTTTTTAATATACAAATTGTTTTTTAAAAACAAATACCACAATCAATTAAGCTATTTGATTTTCTATCTAAACATGAAATTTGGATGCTGAAAAAGGTTAAGAAACACATTGATGCTAAGAAACACATTGATGCTTCTGGACTATAGTTTTGGCTCTAGATTTGTTAAAATTTCACCAATGACAAGAAAAATGAACAAAGAATTTCTAGATTAGATTCAAATTGTTAGAAAACGAGCATATTGAAATTATCTAATTTTAATCATAAGTTATTTTAATGCAGTGCTTGTGAATAATAGTCACTGAACCAAGAAAAAGGTGAACAACTACAAGCTGATAATCTTCTTCATTGTGGCTCTGAATAAGCCATTGAGCAGCCTGAAAAGCAAGCAAAAAATATGTCATTCCAGAGAAATTTTATTTATACAACTTACAGGAATCGATATCAGCTTGATGGCATCTAATAATAATAATACACCCATTCATCTTCATGTTGAAAACATACAAAATAAGACAATTTTCATTACAAAAACAAAAAGGTATACATTTTAAATAGCTTATTGCTGAAAGTTAATATATCTATTAAAACTTCTTAATAAAATTCTATTATTTTTTACAAGCACTTTATATTATGTAAGATAAAATGGTCTTTAAATAGCTCACTGCAGGTTAAAGACCTTTTAAATAATCTTTCATGAAGAAACAATGAAAAAAAAAGACAGCAATTATTTTATAGTAAGGATACGATTGTTTTCCAATTTTTGTTCTATTCTCTAGCTAACATTAATTCCATATACATTTACTGACAAATATTAGATATCTAACTGGTTTGGCTATAAATTAGCTATCTGAAAAAAAAAAAGCCTATTAAAAAAAATTAATGTTTATTCAAACTGGATTTAAATTCAGCTCACGAGCAAGGTAGACAAATGCTCAACATACACTCTTTTTTAAAATGTTGTTTTATATAAATATTACTAAATAACATTTTTTTTTGTTTTTATTATTCTTTCTAAGGCAGTAGGTAATTTTCTTATATCAAAAGTTTTTTGTATATGTAGATTTGAACTGAGCATTTTTCAGTCTATTTATTCTCCATGGATATGACTACAATATCAAATCCAATAAGGACTTTGAGCATTCCATAATTGGTTTTTCAATCAAATGAGTGATTAAATAGTTGGAAGGCTGAGAAGATTAAAGCCTGTTCATTAAAATTTGAGGAATTACTATCTTAATATAAACTGAGCACTGATTGTATATATGTGTGAAAGAATATGATCTAGCCCAACTGATGAGTGCTGGTTCTGCATGAAATATGTATACTGAGGATCATGTATTTTTTTTGCATGTGCGTCATGTGTATTGGTTGCTTGAGATGAAATTGAGGATGAATAGACTAAAAAATCCTGAGTTCAAATCCCTTTAATTACATACACAAGAAAATTTTTATTAATCATGTAAAAATATTTGAAAGAAGACTGCCCAATCAATTGAAATATTAAAAAAAAAACAAAAGTAAAATCCAATATTGATTACTACATCTGGAATGAAGTACTCAGACTATTCTTCACTTATGAGATATTATTAAGAATGTTATTAGGCTAATCAATTGTATACCATTTTTCTTTAATCTTTCTTGCATCATAAGTTTGTTAGCATTTTTTTGACTTTCCTGTAGCTACTATGAAAGATGTTGTAGCCTTCAATGAGCTAGCATTCTGAACTTTAATGTATTATGAATTAAGCCATGGATTATTTGAAATTAACACTCATATCTCAAAGTCATTCACTATCTGTTATCTGAGGATCCAAGTTATTTTTTAGCTTATCAATAAAAAAAAGAGAAGGATTTTTAAGTACTTTGTTTAATGTGTAACTTTATGAGTTAAAGTTCAGAATGGAAGGACTAAAAATACTGTGGGTGATGATAGGAATCTTAAAATTCTGAAATTAATGCATTTGTGTGGAGTTGTTTCAAAAGTCAGACGTTTTCTAATCATATCATTTTATGGGGGCAAGATTGACCAATAGTTGCTGTGGAGTTAGTAATTTGACATATTAATCAGGTATGCTTAATAAAGAAAAGAAAGGGGAGGGGTTGAAACTTCTGAAATATGCAATAAGTGATTAGAAAAATAAGTTGGAAAAATAAGGTTAGCAATGTAGGCAAGTTTAAACAACGTATATGGAGAGATTATTAAAAAAAAGACAATTGGAATTGCGCTTACAGGAAATGAAACAACAGATAAATGGTAGGAAATGAAGAGAATACTATTAAAGAAATAGAGGAAGAAAGAAATTCATTAATAAGCTTAAGAAAGTGTGTATATGTAACAAGTAATGCAAAGATTAGAAAGAAGTCCAGTCGATGAATGAGATTGCAATTTGGAAAAAAGATGACTATGACAATATATTACAACAGAAAGTAATCATTTCGTTATAATTTGCAATAATTTTTTTTTTCATATGCCATAGCATCGGCCGGGACGCGAACCCACAACCGTCTGCAACCAACTACTTGCTTGCATGGCGGCTGCGATACCTCACGGCTAACAACGCAGGACTAATTTGCAATAATTGACCATATATTTTGCAAAAAATAAAATACCTCTGTCTTATAGATTATATATCTATTAGCCGTTTTCCATTAATTCCACAAAATCTTTAAATGGACGTATTATTATGAAATAGTAATAATGTACTTGATAAAGAAAAGCTAGTCTTATAACGTCTTAAATATGAGAGCATATGCATATACACATAAAATTAGTCTGCAAATTGCATTTTAATCTATCTATATATAGACGTGATATGAATATATATGAATTCCTCAGTATTCCTATAAAAAATATACATATATTTAAAATTCTAATTTTTATACACATAATTAAAATTTTATTTCTTTTTGCAATAGAAGTGAAGTCTTATATAAATTCGTATTTTTATTTATTTATTTATTAGATTATAGTATAATTTTAATAAATTACTTATTAACCTTGACCCTCCTATTTTTTTAAAAATGGGATAGCTCCAACTGCAATATCCGAGCTTCCCTTCCTCTTTAAAAATGGATTGCTTATACCGCATTTCCAGCACAGCAGTGGAGCTTCATCTCAATTGGCAGAACCAGGATGCTGGAGAATAAAAATAGATCGAATCTGAAATAACGTTGCAGTGACCATCACTAATATTTTATTAGTCATGGTAAATATTAGTTAGGATGTTCGTCAAACACGTTTTTTATTCGCCGTAGCTACTATACATTTATATTTCAGCGTAATTTAGCGCTTGCCTGAGATCGCTTAGGCTTCCTTAGCATAGATAAAAATGGCTGCTTCCAGGTGGCCCAAGCTATTTAGCACATTCTGGATTTTAGTATATATTCCTAATTCACTCCAGTTAATTTTAGAATTGCAACAAGAGTAAGTTTTCATTTCTCTATTTCTTTAATACAATTCAATTTTTTATAGCTGTCATAATCATTATTTGCATTTTTCTTTCTCAATTTAGTTATCAACTTTGGGCCGATACCCTCAGCCGTAAACTACTTGAGGTTAGTCAGACAGCGACAAGCATTAGCTCTCTCGAAAAGGTGAGGTCTAATTATTATTATTTTTAAATTATAAATTGTAAAATATCATTCTAGTTAAATGTAAAATATAGGTTATTTTTCTTTCGATTTTTTTATGAAATGATTTTAGAGAAACGTTATTAAAATTATTGAGTAAAATATTTAAGTGTTTATGTCGCATTTTCTTTGGAAAAAAAAAAAGATTTATCGATAATTAACTCTGAAACTTGCTATTTTCTATTAGTATTTACCATTATTATTTTTATTTAATTAACAGGGAAACATTACGTTGATGTATGTGTATGAGCGGCACATGTATAATTTTTAGATATTAAACTACTCTTTATATTTAAAAATTAATTTGTTAATGTTAACATTGTGTAAGTTTTCTAAAACGTGAAAGGTTATAAAAATAATTAAATTAATACTAAAGTAAATGCAATTAATACAAACAAAATTTTTATATTACTGACTGGCTTTTAAAATTTTCAAGAAAAAAAGCAGTTATAATAAATATACATAGAGCAAAATAGTAGAATTTTTGAAGAAGACTAGTTTATTATCTGAAATGTAAGTCCTACCTTTAATTATTTCCTTTTCTATTATTTTACTTATTATTCAGACTAGTGTTTCTCGGTCTTTTATCCATCATGGATCAGTGAAAAGTAAGATAACTTTTCATAACTGGCAAAGTTAAAAGTACACATAAATAAATTGAATTTTATATAAATATATATATATATACATTTATGTAGCATGTTATACATTTAAGGTAATATCATTATAACATCTTATAAAACTTTTTTTTCTTTTTGGTAGTTATTTTCATGATTAATGCTTGTCTCTTTCTTAGTTGAAGATCTTGATTATTTATATTTACAAAATTTAATATTTTTTTCTTCTTCCTCCTTTCCTTATGTATTGATTTCTATATTTACATAACATACCATTTCCAACCTTCTTATACACTTATCAATACTATTTTTTGCACTAAAACTTTACTCTTATAGTTTCAGCTATCTGCAGTCATCATCAGATATTGAGATAAAGATCTCTGATAATGATTTCAGGATAGTCAAAACTGTAAGAGTAAAGTTTTGGTGTAAAAGTAGTATTAATAAATGTATAAGAAGGTTGGAAATGGTTATGATATGTAAAATTTAATATTGTATTTTTTTTTCTCTTATTTTTTACAAGAAGACATTTTTTAATCTAAATATTTTATATTAACTTTCAGTAAGTTGTTATTGAGATGAGTTATAAAAATGCTTGATGAAATAAATGATTTATTAAATTGATGAGAATAAGGATTGTATTAAAAATAACAATGCAACAGTAATGAGATCTCAAAGCATATTATTACTAATCACTTTTCCTAGGAAAACAACTACTAGTAACTGATAGATATGGCAATAATGACATTCATCCATATACATCCCGTTGTATACTGATTGAATGTTATCATTGTCATTCTACCAAATAAGAAGGGTGTGATATTGATCACAGAAGTATTGGGTGTGGTCCCATCTGGAATCATCTGATATTGCTATGTTTTTAGATAGAAGAATACATTGCAATGTGCATATTTTGTTTATTAAAAAACACTTCTCATAATGCAATTTTTACAGATCCGGAAGAATTAGCAGTCTTCAAATATTTGAAATATCTTTCACTTATTTTTTTTTCAAGCTGCAAACTGTTTAGTAAATGAATACCCAATTTAAAAGAGATAAATGAAAGATATTTCAAATATCTGAAGAAAATTGCTATTCTGTCGAAACTGTCATTAAGTAAAGCAATAAAAAAATTAAATGAAAGATATTTCAAATATCTGAAAAAAATTGCTATTCTCGCAACTGTCATTAAGTAAAGCAATAAAGAAATATTTCTTGTGAGAAGTGTGGATTTTATGTAAAGATCTAATAGAAGCAAAACAATAAGAATGAAAAAAGTTTTGAATATCTTGCAATGCATTTTTTTTTATTTATTATGTAAAGGTATCTTTTTTGGTCTAAAGTTTAAATTTATTCTTTATAGACCTGTCAAATTTTTTTCTTCAGACTATTATTCAGAGTCACTGATGTAAATTGTTTCAAAGTTGTGTAGACTATGAAAGGCATTCATACAGTATATGAATATATTGGAACAGTATAAAAGTTGTAGGATTAATATCAATTGCATTTAGGACTTCATTAATTCATCATTTCTAATAAATATCTAATTTACTAGATCTGACATTTAGTGACTTCTTGTGTCATATTTATTTCACCCTTACCATAAAATTAGGATGATCTGAAATATAATGTCATTGTTTATCAGGCCATGCTCAAAACAATATAGAATAAGCTGTATTTTATCAATAATGTTCATCAAGTGAAATGTAATAATTATACTGGGAATCTGTAAAATAAGAATTTTATTTTTTTTCAATTAAATATATTTTAATACTATAGAGAAATCTTAAACCTTTTTTTATTAACATATCTATATAGATGTGTGTATGTGTGCATATATGCATGTTAAAAGGCCTCTTAGTGTAATGGTAATCCACCACCTTGCCATTTCTGCAATCTGACTTCAAATATATATTGAGTAAAATTTGAAAAAAAATTTCCAGTGAGACTTATAATTTTTATTTCAAATAATGAATCCAGACAGTCATTCAATGTAGATCAGTAAATGGATATCTAGAAAATTCTAATTAAAGAATGAAGATGTAAACCAGTGCAGCAAATACTAATCTTAGTATTTTTTTCCTTTTCATTGTTTCTCTGTGATGGACTATTGAAGAAGACCTTTGTTCTGAAATAGGCTATTTGCCTTTTTATTTATGTATACTGTATTCATTGTAACTCCATGATGCAAAAAGCATCACTTTTTTATAATATAATATAAATCCCAGGGTTTATTTAAGGTTACAGTTTAATTCTAAATAGGTGCTGACTTCTTTTCCTAAAGGAAGATTTTGTAAAGTCAAATAGAGTAACTACAATTAAAATATTTTGATTAAGACGATCATCATCAGTGGCAGTTTGCCTACTCTTGCCATTTTCTTAACATGACTCTTTACTATTTCAATATTTACAATTACATGACAAACATTAACATATATAAAGTCTAAATGTGAAATGTAAGAAAAAATTGTGTTCAAAGAAGAAAAAACAGTGCTCTGTTATCCATGACTTAAGCTTATCTTTAGGCAGTGATTTGTCTTACATGCATATACTTGTCTATATACACTAATTGGGGAATTATACATAGAAATTTTAATGCACATAAGTTTTATTCAAATCGCTCATCATCTTCATTTTACCTGGTATCCCTGTTCAGTAATATACAATATATATATATATATATATATTCAAATTTTATTCTTATCTCAGTGCATCTTTCACCCTTAGTTCAATCATATGAATATTTTATGGGTAAATAAATGTCCATTAACTAGATTTTGAGTTCACTTAGAGGTCTTTTTGATTAATTATAATATATTAATGACTGCAAAAAATTAGTTATTAACTGAAAAAAAAAAATTTTTTTTTTTAAAGACCTTAAAAATCTAAACATGCCAAATTCCAAAAATCTGTTCTTTGTTTTTGTTAATGTAACAGATATTACAATGTGATTATTCACATAATAAATAAACATGAATGGCTTTCCCATCAAAATACATTAGGCATTGTAATGAGTTTATTGATTTATATCTTTGAGTTTAAGATTTTAAAAAAATTATATCTTCTCAGAAAGCTGGTAATTTTTAATTAATGAGTCATTAGTTAATGTTTTTTTTTGAAGGCAAGATGAGTGAATGCATGTGGATACTGTAAAGTTTTTATCCACAGTAATTGTAGGTAGAAATGCTAAGCATCACTTGATTATAGTACTAGAATGTTATTTGGTTATCTTTTGCTGGCTACTTATAATTATAGATCAGTCTTAATTGAAGAAGACTGCACAAATGGAAAGAATTGTATAACATTATCAGAATTTGTGAAGTTAAAAGAAACCTCAAAGAAACAATTGATTTGAAAAGTGGCATGTATTTTGGAAGCAAAAGTGGAATGGATCTTTTTTATAGATAAAAAATAATAAAAGCATTTTTATTGAAATAGATCATTTATAGGACATGCAAGATTAGTTATTCATCTTAAAGGTAGATACTAAATTGAGGTAATTTAGCTTTATGCTACAAATTCTCATTGTTATAAAGAAATAGAGGATCTTTGATCAAATCAAGTAACATGTTAAAATGATGAGAGATAGAATTGGAAAATGATTCAAAGTGATATAGGTACATTTTGATGACTTTTATATGAACAAGAACATACATATGTATAAAATTTGCATAAAAAAGAATGGTGTGAAGAAAACAGCAGAGTGAGATTATATTGTGATGAACAGAACATATCTATTTTAAAACTATAATCTGCACACTAGATTTAACACAAAAAAATATTTGATTAAAGATATATAAAATACATGTACATGCTAAGCTAGAGATACAAAAAATAGTCTTAGCCTGCATAAATACTCTTAATAAGTTTAAATTTGAAAATCATTTAAAAATATTGATAGATTTTTGAAGAAAATTTAAACAAGAACAAATTCAATAAGATGATTTACTAAGAACTGCTACTCTGTCAGTCGTACAGAAAAACAGCAAATTATAAGTGAATTTTCAATTTAGCCAAGACAGTCTGTTAAGAATACAATGAATGAGAAAAATTTATGATCTCATTTAGAAGAATTGAATATTTAGAATTCTATAAAGTGGTACAAAACAAGAAGATAAAATATAACTGTAAAATAGCAAGGAAAAACTATTGAAATGATCAATAGTTTTAAAAAAATGCAAAACAATATTTTAATATTGGGAGAAAAATTGCTTTAGCAATAAGAAGAAAAGATAGCATTTTTTTTTTTTTTATAAAAAAGGATCCATCTTGATATTTATGGAAAATTTTTAATAAAAATTATATAATAATGAAGAATAAAAAACAAAGCAGCCTTTGTAATAATGACAACATATTTTAATGTTCCAATTTTTTTAACTAAAAACATAAAGCCAAACAAATTTATGAAGAAAATATTAAAAAAATGATGAAATAATCATAATTATTTTAAAAGAAGTAGATAGAGAAATTGTTTGGCAAAGCTGTATAGTAATTATAGAAATGATAAAAATATATCAGATAATTGTAAAATCTCATAATGATATTGTTTATAAAGAATGGTAAACAAAAGTTTCTTGGATAAATTTTATACAAAATTTTTGCTAAGATTATCAAACCAAGTGTGCAAAAATGGATTTTTCTAGATATCCTATCAACATATATTTAATGTCAAGTAAAATCCACTTTTTATGAGTATGACTGATGCTATCAGTTAACATCCTCCTATTAAAAGATCATTTCCTTAATTATGACTGATTTTTATAGCATAAAGAATAGGATAGGATTTTAATGTTATAAAATTAATAAATTCTTGTTTTTCTATTTTCTTATTTTATTCAAACAAATCATTTATTTAAGTAAGAATAAAAAGTAAATTTTGAAGAAGTTTTCAAGATCAATCAAAAACATCAGAATTAAGAAAATAAAAACAAAACAAAACATTAAAATATGGTATAATATTTGCTTACTTGAGATTAATATTGCAAAAACTCTTTTAATGTCAAAACTTCAGCCAAATTTTCATTCAGTATTATATTTCCAATTATCATTAAGTATTTATTACTATCCTATTGTTTTTTTTTTGTTGGTAAAAATATTTTTGATGTTCTATATGAGGCAAGAATATGTTCTCAAGCTCTCTAACTTACTCAAACAATCACTTTTCCTAATCACCCTTTTATATATATATTGACACAGGAATATTATCATGACCTTTGTTATTATATTATTAATAAAAGTTTGGGTTTATTTAACTTTTAAATCCACATGTATTTTAGTATTTTAATGAGTAACCCCATGAAAAGGTTTTTACAAGAATTTTCTGTTTCAATTTTATTCTCTTTACATTTTCTTCTCTTTCAATCAAAATGTTATAATGCACTTTATATGACACTTTAATATAAATTCATAAAAACATAGTTTACATTTGTAAAGATTTGTCCAATGTGGAAATTTTACTTTTCTAACCATTTTTACAGTCAAAGCATGAAATACCACAATTTTTAAAAAAACAGTAACATCTCTGTTTATTGAAAAATCTCAAAGTTTTACAGCTTACATATGATTTGTACCAAAATCCATCTAAGATATTTTATTGAATAAGTTTGCAGCCAAAATTGCAGGGATTAAAATGTATAGATTGTATGTCACTACTAAAACTAGATGCATCAATGAAATTCTGCAAAGAATTTTATTTTTTATAGTCTTTGATTTTATTACTTTTCATATTTTAGATGAAAATTTTTAAAACAAAAATATTTATAAAAAATCATTAACTTATTCCAATAATTACAAAGTTTATGTGTAGAGTTGTAATAATTGACAATAAATTTACAATCATTAGTCAAGCATTGGTGGCCTAGTGGTTAGCATAGCTGTCTTCCAAGCAGCTGATCCAGATTCACTTCCCAGTCAATGCATTTGACATATGAAAAAAAAAGTTTATAATCATTAGGTGGATTTGCACTCATTGGTTACTGGGTTGAGAATTGTTTTGATGTTTACATTTTTCTGGTAATGAAATTGCAGGAAGACATTGATTGTACTGCCATCATGTATCCATGTGTGTAATTAATATCTTATAAGAAATTATTTGCAATAAAGAAGATATATTTATTTTTATTATATTTTTTTCCATCTTTACTCTTTTATCTATAGATTTTCCATATTGAATTTTTTAAGGTTTAGGTTGCGATTTTAAAATTCTCTGGAGTAATGTAAAGATAATAAAAATTCAGTTGTTAAATAGAAAATCAGAAACAAAATCTGATTAAAAACAATAAAATGTTTTAAATGCAGTTAAATATATCTAAACAAAACAACAAACAAATTGATGCACTATAACTAAATAAAATTGATCTGGACAAAGAAAGTTGATCAAACAATATAAAATTAAACCATTGTATTGAACATTTTCTGTAAATTATAAATATTATTAAAGAACATAAAGTTAGAGAATTGTCTACAATATATTGAAGGACCACCAATTTACACCATAAAGTTTATTGGCCAAAGTACAGAAAACCAAGATGTCTTTTACAGATTTTTAAAAAATTATTTTAACTGCCCCCAAAATGGTTGAATCACTTGTAAAATGTTTTAATGAAAAAGAAAAAAAAGCTGTAAACGTTAATCGTAAATTTACATTTTAAATGTTTGAATCATTTCAGACTTTGAATTAAATAGCATTTTAGATTACTTATATCTGGATTAAATAAGATAACTGTATATGCATTTTAATGATATAAGAAAATTAATGCAACTTGATAAGATGGTAAAATTGTGTTAAAGGAAATGGCAAATAATGATAAACTTTCACTGATTAAATGTTTTTGCTTGGAAACTTAATTATCTTAATATGGGTTTGGGCCTAGAAATTAAAATATTTAACCTACTGTATGAATTTAGTTCAAAACTTCTGATTAATTTTGTTTCTAGAATTTGAACTAATATATATATAACCATAATTTATTACAATAGAATAAGATAAAGGTTTTTATTTTTAGGTTTGATTAATTATTTGTATTTATTTAAAAGTTTAAACTTTAATTTCACAAATTTTTAAAGTGTAATTGATTTTCTACTATTTAAACTAAATGTCATTAAAATTTTTTTTTAGATCAATGACCATTTTTATTTAATTTGCATTTTTCTTGACCAATCTACATTATATAAATAAAGTGCAAATAAGCTTTTAAGTATAAATACAATATTTATTAACCATTAATACAGGCTTTTGATATGGAGTATCTCTGTCAAAGCATAACTGAAATAGTCATGCTTTGATAAAGATACTTATATCGAAAGCCTAATAAATATTGTATTTATACTTAACTTTGTTGCCCAAACATACTCATGTGGAAATTGCTTACTTATTACAATATCATCTATGGTATTAATTTCTTTTTCTTTAAATAACCTTTAAATAGTTGAACAAAGGGTAAAGATTTCTCCAATAATTCCCCTTAGACCCAGAAAGAAGCAGTACTTTCCAAGCTTGCCAACTGCTGGATGATGAGGATTTTAATAGATTTTTTTAACCCTTATTTTACTATTATGCTTAAATACCCATTTTCCAATCAATATTAGATTATCAAATGGGTTGGTAAATGCTAGGAACTAAATTCAAATCCCAATTCTGATGAAAAAATTTAAAATTTATTCATCCCAGATGCAAACCCAAATGATTAACATGGTATGCAGACATGCTATTGCTGCACCATAAGATCCTTAAAATTATATATATTTCATTATTTAATTCAATTACAAAAGCATATGTTTTTTTAAATCTATACATTAAAATATAATAATAAATTAAGTAAAACTTGTATGTTTTCAGATTTCATTTGTTTTTGTACTTTTATTTTTGATATGATAAGTGTGTAAATGGTACATACTGCGCATATGCCAATATATACAATCTCTGAGTATTGTAGTATCTACATATAATAAGCAACACATGCATTTCCCCCTCACATATAGATATACATATTTATAATTTTTAAAATCATTTCTTTCTTTTATTATTTAATTATATCACCATTTTAAAGTTTTATGTGCATTAGAACATAAAAATTTCCTCTCAAAACCTCATGAATTTTTTATTATTATAAAAATGGTGCCTGTTACAAAAACGATGCCTGAAGTGACCATTACTTTTACCCCATCTAATTACAATTCTTGTCTTTAACCTTCATATGAAATTGATATTAAAAAGTAATGATATTAAAATGGAGAGAAAAAAATAGTTAAATATTTTGCCTGGAGAGTAATACTTTATGGTTGGGGAACATTGGAAATGAAAAGGGAAAAAGGCATTTGGAAATATTTGTGGTATAAGATTAGAATGTAGAAAGTATTGCATGATAAAGGAACTCATCTTCCATTCCTATATCTGTAAACTCACTATCCATGGTTTTAGTAATATATGTGAAACAAATATTGGATAAAAAAAGTAGAAATTCATAAATTTGAATTCATAGTGGCTTCTTATATAAGCAGTATTATAAATCATCTCTCAGTCAGCTATTTCCTTATTCTCTGCATTTTGTCTTGTGATTTGAGTCTCTTTCTCAATTTATTACTCTATTGACTTTTTTGATTACTACATTATTCTAGTTTTGTATGAATTATTTTAATTAATGTCTTAATGTGCATAATTTTTAAATTGAATTTATTATATGTGAATGTGTGTGTATATATATAATAAAATATGCATATTATAAAAAGTTCAGTATTACCTATGGTTTCAGGTATTCACATGAAGATTATGGATATGAAGGGACTGCTTATATTTAAAAAAGGAAATGAAAGTGCATTAATTATGACATTAAAAATGCAAACATATTTTGAAAAAGTTTATTCAACAAAGATAAGGAGATGGGAAATAATGCAAGATAATTTTAACAATATTTAACATTTTAATTTTATTTACTTAAATCAGATAAAACCTATGAAGATATCAATCTTAATCTTAGGACAGGTTTTGGAAATAATATTGCTACAAAAATAATGAGAAAAGATATGCTCATATTATATTAATAAATAAGTAATATTAATTAAAAAGACCCCCCCCAACAAATATTGTAATAACTTATAAAAGTTTTTTTTTTTTTTTTCAATGTTTCATTGCTCTTTTCAGTGACATATATTGTATTTCATACTTTTTTAAATGCGCTTATAATTTAAGAAAATCTTTATTTCAATTCATAAACCATAATGTTGGTAATTTATTGTTAAGTCCAGTAAGGCTTAGTGGAAGTACATCTGATTTTGCGTAACTAGTTTCAGTCCAATTAGCCTTCTTTAATATTTGATAAATTATGAATGTGTTTGCATTAAGATTCCACATTAGCATCTGTCTGATAAAATTCTAACAGATTTATCTTAACATGAAATAAATACTTTAGGTGAAACCATCAGTAACTTTGATTATTTTCTTAATGAGAAAAAAACATTCAATTGCAATATTACTACTAATTCATTTTAATAAAAAAAAAATAGTAATATATTTAATCTATCTAACTGGAGTTTGTTTATACTATTGATAGATAGGTCTACATAGAAGTATTCATTGAATTCAAATATTAATCTAAAAATTTAAAATAGTGGTTGAAAAATATTATATGATGATGTGTAAAAATATTTGAAGGAAGTAAACAATTTCCAGTATTTTAACATATTATTGTTTAACAGTTATAAAACTATAATTCAAAAATACTCATCTAAAATTTAGAATATTTAGATAAAATTATTTTATACAGTGGGATTTTGTATAATGAATGTATTTGCATCTAAAGGTTTGTTCATTGTACAATCCTTTCATTGAAATTCATATACATATTTAGGAGTAATATTTTTCAGATCTTCAGTTTAAAGCAAAGTTATCATCCAACAAAGTAATTTAAACAAAAAAAGAAAAATACAATATGCATGTAAATTTTATACAGATTTAAATTTTAAATAATGTATTTTACATTAAAATTTGTCTCTAGTGAAAGCTAAAATCAAACTTTTAAAGGAATAAACAATCATCCAATAAAAATTCATCAAAAGTGCAGATATTAATTTAGCCATTTTATAATCAGAACTTTTGTTTTCTCACTTGAAATTTTTTTCTTTATTGATGCTGCAATATTAGTTTTTAAGTCTTTTTTTTCCATCCCATAATGAAAACTAAAATCAAAATTTTAAAAGCATAAACAAACTTGCTCTAATAAAATCATAAAAAGTACAGATCATTCATATAGTCATTCCATATCAAGAACTTCTGCTTAGAAATTACTTCTGTTTTTTTAATTCATGGTAAAAATTATCTTACACACATAACAGAACAATTTTTAAAAATATGTATTTAACTGCTAAAAATTAAAGTAAATAGTGTAAAAAAAACAAATTTGTAACTTATAAGATCTTAAAAACCGTGACCAAGATGTCTAATGCTCTGTCAAAATGGGAAAGGTATGACATTTATGACACACATACGTTAGTTGATAATGTTCATTATAATTAATTATATCTTAATTCAGAGAGAAATGGTTTATTGTGTGATTTGTATGTTTTAATAGTCTTATATTTTGGTTCTTAAGAGAAGAATTGGAAAAAATAAATATTTATTAATCTGTGTCCAAAATCTATAATTCTATAATAATTAAGATCAGAATGTGGAAAAAGTAAAGCAAATTGTTGTCATTATAACTATTTTAAATTATACATCACTTAAGATGTCTGTGTAGATGTCACAGCACATTCCATGACTATTGTTTTCAAAATATGGTATTTGTTTTATTTTGTAGATTTCCTGCTAATTTATTATATAATAAATAATTCTAAAAACATTGTTTTTTATATGTCACAATACTCATTGAATTTTCTCAACAGTCTTTACTTAGGAAAAAGTCATACATTTGTAATCTACATAATTTTAATCCAATGTTGTTAGTAGCATTATGCTAAAGAATATTGATTCTCGTTGTAATCTGCAACATATTTAAACTACTAATGTCTAAAAAATATATTTCCAGTGTTATTGATATATGCATATGTTAAGACTTTAAACTCTGATTGAACTAATATGCCAAATGGAATGTATGTAGTTGTTAATATGTGTGCATATAAATAAAAGATGAAAATTATAAATTCCCATAAACAAAACTGAAACAAATATTTATTGTGAAATTTGCTGTGTATATATAAATATAGTTTATCAAATTATGAAACAATTTTAAAGTGAATTTTTAATTCTTTTTTGTTAGTTAGCATGATATTGTGAATAATTCATCCTTAAATCATAATTATTTCAAAAACATAAAACATTTTTAAAAATGTGATTTATTTTATCAAACCACCTCCTCACTGATTTTTTTTTCTTTTTGTTATATTGTTTACTGGATACTTCAGATTAAAAATCAGATGGTCATGTGATATTCATTTTACTAGATACTATATTTCTGCTAAGATATCAAACGTGAATATCACTGAGATCACTAAAACAAGATATTATTAACCTAGAATCAGATCTACATCAATACATAAGCAATTAGCATAGGCTAACCTTTTAGAGTGTTTGGAAATTTCAAGACATTAATTTGAATATGTTTGCCTGATGCCTGTGTATTGTAATGTAGTGAAAACATTGGATGTATTTTTAATATATTTCAATCATATGTCAAAAGGTGAAAAGTGCTTTCAATTAACTCTTACCTGAAGTTATTAAAATTAGTGCTGATATAATGCCAATGTGTATGCAGTAATATGAACAAATTATTTTGGAATTAAAACTTGTGATCCGTGATCCATCAGCTTTAATAAGAACTAAAACATGGCCATCAAATTATTAGTTATTATTGAATGTAATTAAATAAACATTATTTTCTAACTCTTCAATGACATATTCATCATTGTAGCAATAGAGTCCATCCAACTCTGTATTGAACACTATTATCTGATTTTCTTTCTGATCATTGTAAAATTTCATAATGAATTTGATTCTCTTATAGTATGCTCAAAATAAAATAATTTCATTTGAATATTTGTACTTCAAATGAAAGTTTAAATATAATTTGATCAAGCATTCATCTATTCAATATTTTTTGCTCTTTTTTTCTTTAAGTATCCAATATTCACTTACATAGAGAGTCACAGAAATTTCCCACATCTTGAACAATTCTGAATTTTATATTTAATGATATGTTTTTTTTTTTTATCTAAATATCTTTTCTAAGACTTTTCTATGTGTTTGTACTTCTTTCCAATCACAGAGTGCAAAGAATGTTTGACTTTTTTTGTTGTTGTTAATGAAATAATCAAAGAGGCAAATTTTATCAATATCATGTGACTTCACTATTAATTTCAAACTCAATTATTATTCCTGTACTTATAATTATTTTTTTTTGTGCTTGCTTTTAATTTCATATTTTGTATTCAGTTTTTTAACTTTGTAGTTTTTTTTAATTTTGTGGCATAAGAATGTCAAAAATTGTTGATATTTTCCACTAGTAAATGAATAGATAAAACAGAAATATACAATCTGTCTGACTTCCTTTATGATAGTAAAATACTTTGTACCAGAAAAAAGACAAGTAAGTAGAACTCAGTAGAGAAAAAAAGCTAATCCTTATCAAATACAAAGTTTTATTGCTTTTATTTATGTATTGTGATTTTATAAGCACTAAAATAAAAATTTGTTTTATCAAATCTAAGTAAATCTTTATAATAAAAAAGTAATAAAAATGTCTATAACAGTTATTATAGAAAACATTTATTATAATAAACATTAAAAGTATTTTTTTGACATGATTTTATACCTTTATTAAATGTTTAACATCTGTTTTAACTATTAATCTATTATTGCATATAGAATGTCATCTACTATTTTATAAAGAAGTAAAAATAAAATAACAAAAACAAAACATGAATAAAATAAAATCAAATCATGACAGCAATCCAGATTGTTAGAAATTCAATAGAAGTTGAAACAAATTAATTGTATAACTGTGACAAATACATAGAATAAATAAAAATGTACTTTATAGAACTTTATATATTCTAACTTGTTATATAATTTTCCATTCATTTTTAACTGACTAGTTATTAACTAAATTTATTGAAGTTTTATAAATATTCATACAATTATCTTTTATGCTTAATATAATTTGTTTCATATATTTGTCTTCTTTTTGGATACTTAATGTAATTTAAAAGTGTAATATTTTTATAGCACCTATTTTATGTTCATATATTGGGTAGTGAATATATAAAGTAGATTTATCATCTTTCCTATTAATTACACTTATGTTTTTTGGCTCTTTCATCTAAATGTTTATCTGTATATCCATAGTAAATCATAATACAAAGTTCATAATTAATTTTATATATACTTCATTTTGAAGTATTTAGATATGTTATGTGCTTCTGCAAGTTTACATTATGTTATAGTTACATCTATTTTCCTCATAATTATACTAATCAAAAAAGCAAGTCATATATAGCGTGACATTACTTTTGTAAGCTTGTATTACAATCTTCAAAATCTTTCAGTACTTTTTTGTATAATACTTCTTAATCCCTAACCAACCAATAAATTATTTTTATTTGTTTTATGTAACATGTTAATAATTGCTGGTTAAGAAAGGTTTTTCAATTTTATTTTATCTCCAGATAAAGTTTAATTTGATAAACATATACCAGCTATATATTGGACACAAGGTTGATCATTATTCATTTAACTAATGTTCAGCTCTTACTCTAAAATAGGAATATATTAGGCTTCACACTGTTAGATCATTATACTTCATGAACTCCTTAATAAACCTGGGTAATCATTACATAACAAATGATAATGTTGAACAGTCATTAAATGAATTTCTTGATATTTGATCTTAATTAATGGGAAGTACTGGATTACATATATGACCAGAAGTTTTTATTATGTTATTGAAACCAATCATTTGAAAAGTTTTGAGCCCAAAAAATCTGATTTTACTGGGTCAGCAATGTATATTAATAGCAGAAACCATATATATCACTTTAATACAGAACCATGATGAAATATCAACTAGATACTTAAACTGATCTTAGTTTTTATCAGTGCAAGTACAGGATTGCAAACTAATAACTTATTAAAGTATTAAACTCAAGCCAACCTTTTTCATCAAGCTATATAAATTAGACACTGTTTTAACAACTATATATTTTAGTGACTTCATTAATATACCCAACTTAGTTACTCTAGACATAACAGAAGTAAACTTTTTTTTTTTCTACGATAAAATTAACAGAAGTAAACGTGACTATTAGTTAGATATGGTTTGCATTAATCTAGAAATAAATTACTGATGTTAATTAAAATTTCAACCCAGAAACTAATATGATGCTTTGATTTGATAGAGCGAACTATAGAGCAATTAATGTGCTAATTACTATAGTTTGAATGGTTTTATTATACCTCATTTATTGTATATAATAGAATTACTTAGAATTATTTTAATAATCTCTATAGTTCCTCTTTCTTTTTTATTCTTCATATAAATAAAGATACAATAAAAAACAATGACTCCCAAGATGCATTTCGTGCTGAACCAGCACTCATCAGTTGGTCCAGATCACCAGCTTACAGTTTATAATTTAGAGAAATATATGTTTTCTTGTCAAAGACAGCTAAAGCTATTTAATAATAAAACACTATGATAGCAATAATACTCGACTATTGCCTGCGATCTCTTTTTGAATTAAATGAATATTTTTAATGAGATTTGAGAGTTAAAAACTGTGATAGAAAATAATGAAGGCTCTCATATCATTACGATATTTATTATTTAAATATGTAGCTCGTGAGGCTAAATATCATTTAAGCAGTAAAAATGATTGGCATCAGTGCTGAAAGGGGGTCAAGAAAAATGACGCGGAGAGTGGGAGAAACGTAAAAATGAAGGAAGCAGAAAAAAGTGATTTTTTTTTTTTTTTTTAAGCTGTTTTTGACAAGAATGGTAAATATGAAAACTGATACTAGAATTAACGAAATGATTTTAATAAAACAACAAAAAAAGAAATATGTCAATATTAAGAGAATGATTCAGTGGTTGTAGATAGGGAGGGGATAAATGGAGTTAAGGTAGTTTTGTGTGCGTGTGTGTGTTTAAGATGAAAATATTTATCATAACTAATATGATATCTTAGGGCACCGCATCTGTGTAAAAAGTGACTTCATTTAATGTAGTTATATACATAAAAACATACGTATTTTAAAATCTTTTGTGTACGACGTGTTAGAATTTTGAAAGTTGGTTACACACACGCGCATATATATATTATGGCAAAATTTTTAACAATAATGCAAAATGTATTACTATTTTTTTATGGTTTTGAAAAAAATTTTTTTTAAATAAAACTAGAAAAGTAGCAGTCCATCTGTGAAGATATCCTCTGCGCTAGACGCTCTCTCTTGTTAAAGACTGTTAAAGAAAATCAATACTATTAAAATATTTAAATTGAACTCACATAGTACAGTATTAAGAAAATCAATAAAATTAAAATAATATTCAAATTGTCCTGACTGCTTTTGTACAAAATAAAGATTTTATTCCTTAACCTTTGTGCCTTTCTGTTACCTTTAGATTAATCTCAGAACCATAAGCGCTGGAAATTTTTTTCAATTTATGACAGATTTCCAGTTTTCGAGCACATGTTTTTCTAATAATCTATTAAAAAAATGAATAGTGATTTTTTTAAAAAAATCTTCTATATATGTATATAATCTACATATAATAATTTATTTCATTTGTTTGTTTATACATTAATGATTCTTTTAAAGTTATATATATATAAACTTTTTATTGACTTAATCTTGTCAATAATTTACAAAATAAACCCTCATTTAGATTCTTTTGCGTTAATATTAAATCTACTTCTCTGGAATAGTCTGTTGAAAATTTTTTTATATAAAGAATATGTTGTTTAGAATAACAGTAGCTCGGATGACTAAAGAATTAAAAGTTCATAGTTCGTTGTTTCATTTTCTCTGATTTTAGCGTCAAATGATCTCCAAACAATCAACCAATTGTTCAGTACAGAGGTTGAGCATAAACCCTTCTCTATGCTTTTGCATGGAGTGGTATCCACCTATGACAATACTTCACTGGTAAATGAAAATAGATTTGTGGGAATCGTGCTAAGCAGTAATAATTTAATTGCTTTCATTTGAAAATATAGGAATAAATAAATTAAAAATGATAGTATAAATCTTATTTTTAAACAAAAGGTAAATATTTAACTTAAAAAGCAAAAGGATAAAAAAGCATTTGAGCACCTTTTATATAAGAACTAATAAGTTGAGAATTTTAAAATAATATGCAAAATGTAGCCATATAACATTTTAAAATTACTATGCTCCCGGATCACCTACGGCTCTCTGAGAGTTCACAGTATTCACGTTGAAATTGATTATGATAGAATAATGAACTCAAGAGCTAAGAATTCCTGGGTTGAAGTTCAATTTATCACTTCTGAAGCTTGAGTAAAAATGGTTCTCTAATGTGCTTATAACAACTGAGAACCATTTGATAGAACCATTTGATGTATGATAGCTGATGATTTTTAAACAAGCTTAGGATTTTTCTAGTAGATAGCTTATTAGCCAACCTAGCTGGCCATTTAATTATTGTTCAATAAGTATATGCTTAGTAAGTTGATTAACATATTGCTGAATATTATTTTCTTCATAGATTACTACAAAAGGATGCTAAAAGCTTTTGCCTTAGAATGGGTTATTTAAGCTTGTTTTATATTCTATCTATCTATCTATCTATCTATCTATCTATCTATCTATCTATCTATCTATCTATCTATCTATCTATCTATCTATCTATCTATCTATCTATCTATCTATCTATCTATCTATCTATCTATCTATCTATCTATCCATCCATCCATCCATCCATCCATCCATCCATCCATCCATCTATCTATCTATCTATCTATCTATCTATCTATCTATCTATCTATCTATCTATCTATCTATCTATCTATCTATCTATCCATCTATCTATCCATCCATCCATCCATCCATCTATCCATGTCTGTCATACTGTCTCTTTCTATTTATGTCTGTCTATTTCTATCTATCTACCTATCTATTTATCTATCTGTATCTATCCAACCATCTACTTATCTATCTACACATCTGTCTGTCTAATATGGCTTATATTATTTTTTATTTTTCACTAAGATCCTGATTATTTATATTACTAAGTTCATAGAACGTATATTTTCTTATTTTACAATAAATTATTTGATATATTTTAAATAAAATAAGTTCAAGTGATATGCAGTATTATCTAAAATGTTTTACTTTTGATCAAGTAGAAATGGTAGTATTGTGATTAAGATAATTTATTGAGAAATGTTATAGCATTCATTTATGAAATATAGTATGAATAAAGAAATGGTAAATGATGAAAGCATTAACTAATTTAATGAAGTACTCAAATTTGTTTTAGTTTATCTGTATATTCATGGTTCTATATAGGGTATTATAAGCAATGATTATATGTATTCCCATCTTTTGTGATGGTTTGCAGTCGTTGCTTATATATTATAAATCTGCTCTGAAGTGGATTATTTTCACTCCATGTGGATTTCTACTGACACTACATGTCTGAAAAATATAATTTCTGTTAACACTTAACTAAAAAACTTTTTTTCTTTCTATTTTAAAATTGAAAGATATTATTCTCTGTGTTGGAACTTGCACTGATATGACATCATGACTGTGCAGATTTTAGGTTGATTTTTTTATATGTATAACTCTATGAAAATGGGGATTAAATCAAATATATGCATAAGAACAAGTAAGCTACTGGAATATCACACTGATAAAATGACTATGTTTAATTCTGCATGATAGTTTTAAAGCTGAATTTAAAAAACATTAAGAAAGATCAAGATAATAAAATCAAGATTGATTCATCATCAAATGATTTTTTTTTGTTTTTCATCCTCCTTTTTTAAAAAATAAATCTTTGAATATGCATCTATCTCAAAAAAGATGGATAAATCATTTTCCCTCTTAAAATATCTAATTTTTATTATATAGTCATTGCTTGAGCAATAAAATTTATGTTTGAGCACTAAAGTGGCAAAAAGAGTGTGACAGTTATATTTATTTTTCTAGTTTAATTATTTTTTATTTTAATCCAATTTAAAATCAATCCAGAAAATTTTAATTCTGCAGCCAGTCACTCTTATCACAGAGAAATTGCTCAGAATATATAATATATATATATATATAAAGCTTTGAGAAAAGCTCTGAAAAGTTAATAATATATATATTACTAACTTTTCAGAGCTTTTCTCAAAGCTTAAGTTTTTAATCTCATTTATTCAACTTATTTATTTTATTTTTGTCTCTAATCCTTCCAAATATATATGTCTGATTATCTACATTTTCATTCCATGGATATTTAAAACACATCAATTTTCAAATGTAATTTTATTGGCTCACAATATAATTTTTATCTGTTGTTAAGAGCTTACATAGCAATTGCTTCTTCAGCTTCATTTTTTTTATACTTTCATTTATTAATCAATTTTTTACTATCTCTAACCTAAAATATTGTTTTATTTATACTATTTTTTCAGTCATGCTATTTACCAAAATTACTTTAAACTTATATGCACATGTTGACAGCCCATATCTATTAATTCTTTCTTTATTATTGCTTTTCAACAATTACTGAACATCAATGTTATCATCTGCATATATAACATCACAAAATTTCGATTTCATGCTCTTCTAGCATTGCAGGAACTAAAGCCATACTATAATCATAGAATAAAATAAGTATATATTAAATTCCTATGCCATCAGACTTCTATATTCAGGTTTGAGCAAAGTGGTCCTCTTTGAGTATGCAGCAACCTAAGTCAATGGCTTGAAAGTTTCAAACATTTTAAAGTTATGAATTTAACCCAACTACTCTTAAGAATAAATAATTCTGCTATTGGATCAACAACTATGTATTTTACTAATTCAATTGTAGACTTGGCAAAAATATGGCAACTTTTTCTGAATTCCTCAGGTTATATTAATTATTTCAAAAAACCCAAATCAATCAATTCTAAATGGTAGAGCCATACTTTTTATAACTACTAAAAGTGATAAAATATTTTGAACAAATTTAAACATTTTTTAAATTATGTAATCTTTTATATTAAATGTTTTGATAAAATTTCTTATATAGTTTTCATTTTAAGAAAATTAATAACATTTTTTATGTTTAGAATTAAAAAATACACTGTTAAAGCCATCAAAAATTGTTTCTTGAATACAGATGTAATATTGTTTATTCAGAATTCTAGATTTTTCAGATGAATGGTGTAATAATTTAGTGATACATATTTTATCTCATTCTAAATTTCTAATGATTTAATGCAGCTGCATCCTGCTGAAAACATTAATAAACACTAAATAATTAATAATATTTAGAATATTGTAACAAAATAAGCACTTCTTAATTCACCTTTAATACTTTAATAATTGTAAGTATTAAGTAATAACTGTATTTAATATTATTTAATTTGTTTTCCACTTTTATATTTAGTGATTTTTAATGCTCTATAAAATTAAACAATTATATTTATTTTTTTCTAAAAGATCAATTATAGCAATTCTTTTTTCTTTTTAAAGTTAGCATTTAAATTATTAATACACTGTACAGGCTTACACATACCTGCATATATATAATGTAATATATAAGGGATTCGAACTCAGACTTTCACATGACTCTCAGCTCTCCATGTCATCTCATATTACTGACTCACCTGATCATACACATGTTGAAAAGATTATTTATTTTTTCAACATGTGTATGATCAGATGGGTCAGCAATATGAGATGACATGGAGAGCTGAGAGTCATGTGAAAGTTTGAGTTTGAATCTCTTATATTTTACATTTAAATTATTCTATTGCCATATTCTAGCTAAAGGAATCAAACTTCCAAATTAAATAGAATCATTGGAATATGATAGTAAAATCAAATCATTAGATACATCTGTTAAGAATATTAATTTGCAGATATTTAATGAAATGTTTTTTTTTTCCTTTCAAAAATATGTATATAGTACTTTATTAATTATATTATATTTCTTTATTGTTTTAAATGTATATAGAATTACAATTAAAAACAAAATTTCAAAGTAAATTGCAATTTGTGCTAAAATAATAAAATCTAATGGCCATGAAATTTAAAAAAAAAACGTAATTTTATCTGCATTACAGAAGTTGCTAAAATTTAAAATCAGGTAAATGATCTTTATAGTTCATATTTTCAAATTTGTATTAAATAAATTGATCTTTCTAATTTATCAAAATTGTAGTTAATTTAAAATTAAAAATATATTTATGTTTAAAGTGACAAAATAAATTAAAAATTGGAGAAATAAATTAAAAAAGTATATTTAAAACTTTGCATTGCTTTTTGAATTTGATATTAACAATTCCAAAAATTTTACTACTTTTGACAGCGATATTTCTTGAATTTAATAATGTTTTAGCTATCAAAAATTATATTTGCAAACATTTATCCATTACATAAATTGTCATTTTTCTAAATTGAACTTCTATGAACCCAGTTTTACACTTAAAAAACAAGAAGTTAATCAAACTGTGTATTTCTCAAAGTAACTTTAAAAAATTGAAAATAGTACTTTTAAAATAGTTATTATATTTTTCAATTTTAGAGCAAAGAACAGAGACCCAACATTTTGAATCTAAGTTATTAGCTAATAAAATGGTGAATATCCAGCAATTTTTGTTCATTTATTTATAAATAGTATTTCTTGACTATTCATTTAATTTACCTTTGACCTTTCTAACATTTTATTGATTAATATTTAAAGTAGAATTGTAAATAATAAATGCAATAAAAATAATGACAAATATGAAAGACAGAAAAGTCGTTGTTAAATATCACACTGAAGGTCGAGAGTCTCTTCATCACACCTTTTTAAAGAAACAACAATAAAGCAAACTCATCAGACTTGCGAATTGCTATGTGGTAAAGGTCAAAGTAGTTTTTCATTTATAAGTTATTTTTTATCTAAAAGAAAAAAAAAACTACACGTCTATTTTCTAACTAATATTTTTAATAGTTAATTATTTGGTTACATGATAGCTACCTAAAAAAAAAAAAAACTGTTGAAAAACTTTTCAAGTTAACTTGACTCAATATTGAATCATTATCATAAGCTTTCCAGATGAACGCACAATCATTACACCATGAGATCCTTCATTTTAAAAATAAATTGCAATTCATAAAATTTTAAAAATATTTAATTTCAAATTTAATAAAAATTTAATAATACAATCAACCTCAATAGTAAAATATATTTTATTTTTAGATATTTGTATGAAATATCAAAAAGATTTTGTGATTTAAGCCATAATCTGTTGGGTATAAAATCATGCAAAAGGCAAAGAGTATTTGATAACAGTATATCATTATGATCAGAGTTGATCCTATAGGTGAGGCGGCTGTGCACTTGCCTCAGGTATCAAGTGAAGTAGATCCTGAAATGAAACATTATATTATATTTATTTATTTAATGCATATATTTTTTCATATTATGATAATAGATTAATTTGAACAAGCCTTTACAATAATTTTAAGACATATCTCGGATCCAAAATAGATCGACCAAAACCCTGGTTATGGCCAAACAGATTTAAAGTCATAACTGTAGATTTATATATAAAGTATTTCATAAAATTAGAAGTGATTTTAAAAAGTATTTTTAAATTCTTTTTTTGTTAAGTGTTTATGGAATAAGGAAAGAGGGGGTTTGGAAAATAAATACAAAAAATTTTTACGGCGACAAATTTTTAGCGGAGCAGTTAAGGTTTTTTATTCAAATAAATTTATTTAGTTAAATATCTTAAATTATATTAAATAACATTGGGGATCAACATCTTATTTCTTTTTCAAAGGTAAAATGAAGTTATGCTATTAAAATGTCAAGTGAACTAAAATATTTACTGAAAATAGAAAAGCAAATGTTAACGCGGTAACTATAATTCATCTTAGGATTATAACACATTATGATCAAGTAACGTTTTTGTTTCTTTTTTTTTTTTTAAAAAAAGATAACATTTTATCTCTAACGGATATATTTGCTAATGTTTGTGTTTTTATGATAGTATTTACTTTTTTTAACATGAAATATTATATGACATCGAAATAATTTAATAGTGTTGAGATTTTTTTTCCCTCTTAAAATAAAATCCGTAATCATTTAATTGTGATTACAAAAATTTAATCAACTCAAACATGCTCTAAAAGTTTAATAAACAGTTATTTATAAATATCCATGCTTGGATAATTTTTCAAGGCTGCTATCCCTCATAGTAAAGAAACCACATAACTGTTATAATAAGAATAGTTTAGTGAAGGACTTCTGAGAAGTAATTGTTCTCCCAATTCATAGATTTCCAATCTGGCTTATCTAGGACTGATTTCTAACCTAATTGTCTGCCTTTGTTAAATGAAATGAATTTACTCTATTATTCAATCGCAGGACATCTTTGATTATTACTCTGATAACCACAGCTTTAAAATTAATATTATAAAGTTTAAATAGAACTAACATGCATAACTATATATGTCTGGAATTAATCCCAGTAACTACATATTATAGCTAACTTGAGCTCATTGAACCTATTAGTAAAAAAATGTTAAACACCAACAAGACTTTCTATCTTTATTTTTATATTACATTAATTAATAAGGGTGACATTTCTCTTCCAACTCCAAGTATAAACAATGAGAAAAGTCATTGAACAAGATGATAGAGCAGATAGAAATCTACATTATGTTTGTAACAAAATGACTTTCTTCTGATAGAAATACTGGTTGTGTGTAGTCTCCATTTATTGACTGAAATGTAATTTTTGCATGGAATTTGTCTAAAATTTAAATGATAGTTATTTAATATTGTTTTTTTAAATCACCAATTAATCACACATCACTTCATGTATAAGACATTTATGCATGATAGATGGTAGTTCCAGACATATACCAATTAACACTTGTCTATGAATCTGTCATAACAAAGAGATAAGATTTATAAATAGAAATGCATCAGCCATCTATTATGTTATCCTAATGGCTGCATTTTTCAGAACACAATGTTTTTAAATTCATGTACAAATTAAGTTATATAGTTATACTGACTTGAAACTAGATTAGTAACTATATATAATTATGTGCTTGATTTAAAATCTTAAGATATAAACAAAATTAGTCTATTGGATTTGGATTAAATAATATAATAAAGGTGTTTTCCTTATGTCTATGATACAAAATTATTATTTGTATTGAAGTAGGTTGGCAAACAAAAACTAGTCTGACAATTAATTTGACATGTCTACCTAATATTCATTCAGTATTAGGTCAATCAAAAGTGCTCATAACATAGACACAAATGAAATAAAATGGATATTCCCAGAAAAGAATATTTCTTCAACTAACTAATAAAATTGTTACTGTTTATCAATTTATGATTTATAAAGATCTCTTCTAGCAGACTCCATTCTCATAATATGACTACTTATTTATATAACAAGATAATATTTCAGTTATTAATTAATGACATTGAGTACCTGTGTTTATTGTTTAATAATATAACTTCTGTTTAGATAGAAGTATTTAGATTTAGACTACACCTCTGTATAGAATATAAACATTTTTTTTCTAATTTTATTCATCAATTAACATTTGTATGTCTGTGTAATAGGTCATCAGGAGGGATATTTAATGATTATTAAATAGAGTTTGTACTTTTACCATTATTCTTAAATTAAATATATAACATGCTTGTCTTTCATGACTGTAATTTATCGATATCTGCACTTATACGCTATTCTCAGTAATGCTTGACATTATACTGAATTTATACTTACTGAAGCTTAACACATTCAAGGGTGAAGTATGTCCTCATATTCATAGCATTAATGTATGCATAATAGCATTTATATCTACATATAGTCATAAGTTTATTTAAATTTTTGTAAATTATATTGGCCATTTCTTCAAGAGGGGAAAGTAGGATTCCTTCCTATTTATAATATTAGGTGTTATGGTTGTTAGCTATATGCAAGGGTTTTTAAATTTTCCACTTGTAGTCATTTTGCTTGATGCATGTGATGTTGGTATCTATGGGCTCAGATATTAGCCCATTGTATGTTGGTGCTCCAGGAAGATCAACTTATGTTCAGAATTATTTATGGCTCATTTGTAGATATTTATGCTGAGATATATTTGTAGAGAAGCATTGCATGATTCACTAAAGTAGATAGCTCTGCATCCTGCTACACATTTGAGCCCATAGAGGCAACATCACATGCATCAAGCAAAATGATTCCAAGTGAAAAATTAAAGAGGCCTAGTAAATATCTAACAACTCTAATACTATAAATAGGAAGGAATCCTGCTTCTCTCTTTCAAAGAAATGGCCAATATAATTTACATAAATTTAAATAAACTTATAAAATTGTATAGAAAACCTTATAACATTTAAGTTAATGCTATAAATATGAGAACATACTTCATCCTTGAAAGTGCTAAACTTCAATGAGTATGAATTCATTATAATATTAAGCTTTTCTGAGAATAGCATATAAGCATAGATATTGATAAATGTAAATTCTAGAACATTTGTACATACTTTTATGTTATATTTTTGTGGTGTAATGTTATATTAGGAAATTAAAATTAATATTGAAAACCATTAAAAATCACTTAGAATGACTTAGTATTGGTTTAATTTTTAATTGTATTAAAAAATGAAATATTAAGTTCAATAAACATTGTCAAAAGTTTCTCAAAATAAAAACAGAATCTTCAGATGACTTCAAGTTTATTAAAAAAAATGCAATTAATAATACATTTAATGCATTGAAGGTGAAACCATTCCACATAACAATTTATTTAGGCTGAGCACTTTCAGAGTTTCGTTACTTATAGCCTTGTAGCAAGAAAATTTGTTAAATTTAATTATTTTTTATTATTTAGGAAAGTCTTTGAATTAGCAAATAAATAACATTGATTCACTTTTTGAAGAAAATAGAACAATAAAAGGTAAAAGGCATCTGAAAATGAAACAATTACAGATTCTGAATATAATTTTAAATAAATATAATGCCTTACTGGATATAGTTTTGAATCAAATTCACAAACATTTTAAAAAATTGAATGGTGTAGGTAGTATATCTTTTTTTTATATTTTTGAAAGCTTTGCTCTCTTTGTCTAAAAATGAATTAACTAAGGGAGTTAACATTTTCTACAAAAGTATATAAGTATTGATTTTTCTGAACAGCTTATTTTAGAGTTCTATATATTGCATAATATATTTAAAAATGAACTATATGTAATGTAATTACTGATCTATTAAATTTATTTGTTATTAGATATTATTAAATAATGTCCTTTAATGATGCTTGCACTGCAATAATGCTATTTTTGACTATTTCCATGATTGTAGCAAATGCTGAACAATAATTTTCTAAGTTAAGACAAATAATTCTTAATATTTTGTAAGTCAAATTAGATTATCTGATTAAGAATATTGTCCATAAAAAATAAAATTGTTAAATCTCTTGATACAGAAAAAATTAAAAATATATTTGCTAATGCTGAAGCTTAAATTTTAAATAAATGTATTACAAAAATTTAATTTTGGACAAATAATTATTTTTCATATGATGTTAAATAAATGGAGCAAACATATGGCATGGGTGTCAAATAAAGCTAGTTACAGTACTATAATCATTGATTACTTATGCTTCCATTGCTTATTTCATGAGTAAAGTGAATGTGAAGTGGATTATAGCAGTAATCAAATGCAAATTAATTATTGCACAAATAATAAATAATGAATAACTTATTTACAGTAAAGTCAATAATTCTCTTTTCAAAAGTTCTGCTAATTAAAAAAAATGTAGTAGAAATATTATAAACTATATTTGTTAGAGTAGTATTCATTTCATCATAGTCAGAAAAATATATGAATTACATCACTGATAAAGATAAGATTGATTTTTATCATGCAACTCTAAAATTAAAATAAACATTGAGTTCATTACTGGCCATAAATGGCAGTGTAGTAAAACCACTTAGGGTTTCAAAGTGGTTAACAGGTTTCTCTGGGCATAGTTGTTGAAAATCCCTGACTCCGTATTGGTTTTTATGCTGGGTTTGGAAAAAGATAAGGGGTTTTTAGATATAAAGACCATGGAGTGGACAAAGATTATGTTGTGGAAATGGGATGGAGCAGGATAGAAAAGAATATGAAAAAATTTGAGTTGGGGAATGTAAAGGAAATCAAAGTGGCTAACAGGTTTCTCTGGGCATAGTTGCTAAGAGATTCCTGACTTCGTATAAGGAGAAGTCACACTGCATCACATCACATTACATAACTAAACTTGAAATCCAAAATATCTGAGCAATAAGTAAACAAATGTCCATTAGATAGTAGATAAACCTGCATCTCATAAACAGTTATTAAGATTTGACTTTTCCCTTTTTTAGGTATTCAAGAAAGTCATATAAGTCTGAGTGGTGGATAAATGATGTATCAGGGAAATTGATTAATAACAATATCCTTGAATAAAAATGATAGATTGAGTAGTATAATAAAAAAATATGATTTTGAATTTTAAAAATAAATTTTAATCAATGTTTTACAAGATATATGATTATAAAATAGACACAGAATGTATAAATACCACAGAAGTTGCAAAGAAATGTAAATATATATATATTGATGATAATGATTAGAAATAAGAACAAGAACCCACTATAATGTTTCTGTTGTAATTGTAAATAAAAACTAATGGTAAACCTCATTTTATGTTAAGAGAATAATTGAGACTCAAAAAATGATTCAAAAACATTTAAGCGCACCGAGAAAAGCTTATATTGAACTGATTAAAATAAAAAAAGGAACATGTTTTTGTGGGGGGAGGGGTATAGAAAGCAGAAATATTTGAAAATATTTTAACTTTGCATCAAAATATATATGTGGATAATATAGTAAGCAAACATGCATACGTATTACTTATATACTGGTATGTGACAATGAAATAATATTCTTTATAAAAATATGTTCTACTTTTTTAATAAATGAAAAAAAAATTTTTTTCAGATTTTATTTACTTTTAAAATATTTTGACTAATAGAAATTTTTGTTCAATCAAGAATTATACTTTTTTTTTTTTTAAAAAAAGGAAGTATTCACATTCATTTAAAAAAAAAATAATTTTTTTTTAGTATAGCAAATTACTTTTTAAAACTCACCTTTTTTTTGTAAAATTTTCGCTAAATTGTTAGAGCTCATTCGTGTAATAGGCTTTAAGATATTCTTAAATATTACTGCATTCAATATATGAATTAAAAACAGTCTGCAAACAAAATATATTTATTTTTAAACTTAAATTCATTGTTGAAACTTGAATATAAATATGTTATTGGGGATTTAATAACAATGCTCTATATACCATGTTCCCCTGAAAATAAGCTCCAAGGCATTTTGGAGCAAAAATTAATATAAAACTTGGTTTAAGTTCCCTTGATAACAGATTGAATATTTATGCTTTAGATAAGCTTGAGTTGTTATCATTTGATACACACATATATAATAAAATACATTCTGCAAGAGTATATAGATAATTATCAACTATTATAGTAATAAATTTTGGTATGAAACAATATTCATTACTTTGCAAAGTTATACATTAACTTTACTTAGAGCAGAAATTAATGAAAGCTAACAACCCCAGACTAAGAGCGAAAGTAGAACTGTCAGGCTAGCTGTTAGGTTAATTATATATATAAAAACATTCATATATATTTACATATATATACTTTGAATGATGTAATTTCAATGTAAAAATTTGTCCATAATTATTTATTTCAATTTTGTTTTAAATTGATTATTTTTAATGAATATATATATATAAATTTATACTGGATAAGGTTGCAGTGCTCATATATGCTCTTATCTTAATTATGAAGATCATTGTAAGATAAATGAAATATGAAGAAAAGAAATTGGTTATTTTTATTTGTCATAATGGTTTTTTTTTTAAAGAAAATACAACTTATCAGAGTCACTTAAGAACTACAATTGCAAATGCAAACTAGCTTTGAAAATGATTTTTCTATATCTTTTCTATATATTTTTTTTTTTTTAGCAAAGAAAATATGATACCACTGTTCTTACTTCTTCCTCAGAATGTTTGTATATATGAATCTACATTTTGGATGTAAACATAAAAAATGAATCCAAATAATAATTATATATATATATGAAAGATCCATGGTTTAATAATAATGTATCAGCCATCTTACCTATATTCAGAGGTTTTAAATCTGGGCTGAGCAAACTTAAAAATTTATTTCAATAAATTTGAATTTTGTTTGTCAAAGAATCTACTCAAAACAATCCACCTAACTATCCAATATGCTTTTCCTTAAATAGAAAATAAAAGAAGAATTGGGAGAAAAAAACCCAAATTCTCATCATCCGGCTATTGGCAAGCGAAATGAGTACTACTTTTTTCCTTCATTCTTTCTTATTTCTCTATAACTAATTGCTAGAAAGATCTTAGCCCGGCAATGGCTATTTAAAAACTATTTTATCTTCATATTTATAATATTTATGGAGAAATAAATTTTGTATATATATAGATTATGTCTGTAGTGTTGCGTCGTCATTGAAGTGTGAGCTATTTTTTGTTATCAACTGACTCCACAGAAGTTCATATCGGAATGCAAAGATTTTGATAAATTTCTTGCACCACACATATAATAAATATATTTTTAGAGTTTACTTATAACTTTCATCTTAAGTTCAACTAAAAATAACACCAAACTAAAACAATAGATTTAATTGCCAGATTAAACATTACTATATTATGCAAAAACAATTTTTCCCGGATTTACTACTAATCTGTGTGGTATATATATACTCACACACACACACACTATTTCAAACTCGTACAACAAAGTTTAAAAATGATGTAAGTCATATTATATAAAATTTTAAAAAAAAAGTTTAAATTAAGCTAGAAGGCTTTTTTTAAAAATATATATATATTGCTGATTGTAACAAAACAAATTATTTATATCTAGAACAAATTTTTCAGACTAAATCAATTTTGAAAAAAATACATTCATCTTTTTTTTATATTTAGATTGATACGGTGACAAATTCAATCTTAAAGCAATTTAAACAAAATTATGTATTTTTGCACTATCACCAAAAGAAAATTTAATTTCTTTAAGAGCAACAATATCATTTCACAAATATAAAATTGTAGAATTAATTTTTCAAAGTATATATTTTTAATTATTTATATATGCATGTATAATATATACGTAATGGTAGTAGTTATATATAATTTATAAAAGTTGTCTTTTATGTGTTTTTATACATATTTCTCTTTCGAGAACGAACGAGACTATGTTAATAGTTTGTTATTGGAGAAAAGTTTTAATATTGATTTCCTACGGTAGAAGAAATATATCATTCATAATTGACAATTTCTTGTTAATGAGAATTTATCAACTAGCTCTTAATAAGATCTGGACCTTTCTCAGAACTTTAATAAACCGTTATGTAGTAGTAAAAGATAAAACATCTAAAATAGCTAATTGAATGGCAATGGTGTTATTGAGGTATTCAGAAAAAGGACAGCATACTCATTTGACGTTTATCAGGTGAGTATGAACTGTTTTGTCTCATTGTTTTCTAGCTAAGAATTACTAGACATTCATTTTCTAACAAGTACTAAAAGTTATCAGGATTGACTGTCGAATGGTCACCTGAAAAAAAAAAACAACAACTCTCAATTTTGTTGAAAAGCTGTTCAAGTTTTCTCAAAAGACGTTTTGAATGTAGGTTGTCAGCATGGCAAGAAGGCATTTTACCATTCCAATAAGGAGGCTCTTTATAAAATAGAAAATTTGAATGAGAACTAGAAAAGATTGTCATGGAATTTTGTGCTTCATGCAAATGTAATTTTATTACTAATGAAATTTGATTCACATCTAGTATAGAACTTCATTTTCATGGATTCTGGATTTAAACAGGCAAAACTCTCCATACAGTAGTACCATCCTGTGCCAACCAGAGTAATCAATGGAAGCCAGAAGGCTTGTGCATAAAATCCCCATCTAGTGTCTACTCATCCAATATCCCCAGACTAGTTCTGGCCTGTGACCTTCATCAGTGAGAAGCCTTGGATCTGAGAACACTGCTTCCTAGATCTTAGGATTTAATGTAACCCTGCAGCAGCCCACTTTTTATCTCTACTTAACTACAAAACTATGAGAATAAAATTAAAAACAATATTTTCAATCTAACCTCAATAGCTTATGTAGTCATATGGATCTGAACTCAGTTCAGCATCCATAAATTTTAGTGTCTTTGGCTCTTTAACAACCATAGTCACCACTATCCTATTAGGCAGGATTGGTGTTAAAGCACTAAACATCACATTATCACCATCTCTTATGCTAGCACATAACTTATTAAACAGGCAAAACTCTCCATACAGCAGTGCCACCCTGTTCCAACCAGAGTAATATGGATTCCAGAAGGCTTGTGCATAAAATCTAAGTGCAGTGCTCTCAGATCCAAGGCTCCTCACTGATGAAGCCCACAAGCCAGAAACTAGTCTGGGGATATTGGATCAGTAGGCATTAGATGGGCATTTTATGCACAAGCCTTCTGGCATCCATTGACTACTCTGGTTGGCACAGGGTGGCACTACTGTATGGAGAGGTTTGCCTATTTAATAACAGTTATGTGCTAGCATAAGAGACGGTGATCATGTGATGTTTAGTGATTCTGGATTTACAGTATTCTCATGATTGTGTTATTTGTGCCAATTCAAAAGACAATTTATAGAAATGTTTTAATATTTTGATTGCAGCTTATAAAGATCATGTTAAAAAAACATGCTTTATTAGATTGAAAAAAAGTTAACAGCAACATTTAGATGGATGATTATCAGCTGGAAAATGTTTATAAGTTTAAATATAATGATAGTTTTGTAAGTAGAAAGGCAGTTTTAGGTATTGAGGTACTACAACTATGTTAGCTGTATACAGAGCTATTATTTATCTAATTTATTGTATGGAAGTGAAACTTGGGCATCCTATTGGTGCAATATAAAGGCATTAAAAAAGTTTTATTTAAGGATGTGCCATAAAATTTTAAAATAAAATGCCAAGATTGTAAAACCTATCAATATGTTCTTCAGCTTGCTGAAAGTGTTATTATTCAGTCTCTTATTGTAAAATCACATCTTTGTGGGATTGTATATTAAAAACAAATGAATAATGGAAGACTTCCTAAAATGGTTTTTTTATGGTAAACTTGAGCATGAGTTTTATAGGTGATGTATACTTCATCTACATTATAAGAATTATCTTTAATGACATTTAAAGAAGTGCAATGATCTGTTATACCAGAAAATACAATACATTGGAGAGTGACAATTAGACATGGTGTTGAAGTATTTCAAAAAGAAAAGTTTTTTGTCGAGGAAACTAAAATGCAACATAATAAAATATCCAGTAAACACAAAAATGGACCAGGGTGTTCTGTATATGGATGTACTGGTTTTATACCATTGCAAAACTTATTTCTAGAATAATTTTTACTCTCTTCCTCCTTTCTTTTCTTTGAGGTGGGTGGGGAAGGATTGAAATGGCCATAACATTTTTTAATGATTGTTTATTATTATTAATATAGATAGTCATATAATTATTAATTAGTAAATGGATATCTATCTAACATTAGTAAGATTGTAAAACTAAAAATAAAATAAACATAAACATCTTCATCAATTTGCAATGTATAGCTTTGTAATGTTTTTTTCTTCACTCTTTTTTGTGTGGAGACATATTAAAAAGACTTTACTTTGAAATGGACAACTGTTTTGTATTACACCTGGGTCTCATTTTATGCAGTAGATAGGTTCCTCAGAAAATGCACACAAAAGAAATCGCACAAAAATAGACTTAACTTACCTTGAAAAATGGGGGATACGTACTGTAATTTTCCAAAAATCACATAAAAACAAAGTAAAAATGTAAAATTACTTTAAAATTCGCATAAAAAAAAATAAAAAAATAAAATAAGACTAATAAAAAATTTGAAAAAAATTGATACAAGACAAACTTTTTTTACTTTTTATTTATTAACTACAGTATTTAATTTTATTCAGAACAATATATTTTTATGCGTAATTTACACTTTTTTCATACATGTATTTTAATTATTATCGCTATTTGAGACATCAGATTCATCATGATGTGATATGATGTGAGATACTGTAGTTTCTCCTAATCGAAGTCAAAAGGAAATACAACTAAAATGTTTTCCAATCGCTATTGATCCTTCCCATTTCGCTAAGTGATCTAAAACTGAAATTTTTGTTTCCAAAGAAATTCATTTTTTGGGGTGTTTTTTTTTCTCTCCGTTAGAGTAAACTAAAAGTTTAAAATAAAAATAAGAACTTAGACTTACAATAATAAAAAGACACTGACTCACCACTGTTGGGCAAAATGTAATTAAAACTAATAATTAAAAATTAAATTCTTATTTTTGTCTTTAATTTTTTAATTTTCAATTCCGTTTAAAAATCAAATTTCATCATTTCACATCACCTCATTACGTAATTTTTAAATTGTTAATTACAATTAAAAATCAGACACTAATTGCCAAATTTAATTATGCCCACCACTGTTACTCACCTTTTAAAAATAAACTTGCGGACACTAAATGATTAATTGATTACGTACTCGTTTTATAAAAAGCAAAAATTGAACGCGATTTAAAATGCAAAAACAACAACATACATTGTATAACCATCTATAATGTTTGAACAGATTTACATTATAATCTTGTAAAATTTATTACTTGTGGACACTAAATGATTAATTAATTACGTACTCTTTTTATAAAAAGCAAAAATAGAACGTGATTTAAAATGCAAAAACAACAAACATAGTATTTTTCATCTATAACATTTGAACAGATTTACATTATAGTCTTGTAAAATTTAATGTGTGTATATAAAATGGGGAAATTCTGATTTTAAGTGAATTATAAACTTCTTTATTACATAAAATCTATTACAGTACTATTATAAAGTGCTGAAAATATTGAAATTATTAGATGGAAGTCGAACTCTGATAATGTGCTATTACTTTAAATATGACATGAGTGCGTGAAATTTATAATATTTAAAGTAATAGCGCATTATCGGAGCTCGACTTCTGATCTAATAATTTTTATCGCATAAAAGAAAAATGCATACAAAGATATTAAGAAGAATCATGAATCGCATAACTTCAAAATCACATTAAATAAATCCGCATAAAACTAGACCCGGGTTTATTATTATTATTATTATTAAGTGTCTTTAAGTGACTTCTACCCTTGACAATTATATGAAATTATTTTTGCTTTTATAGAAATAGTTTATGATCTCTTTTTATACATCGTTGAAAATTATTTATTATTGATATGACTATGATCAATCATTAATATCATATTAAGTCGTGGATGCTGAATATGTTATAAGAAATAAATTAAAAACCTTAATGAGTGGAAAAAATACAATAAAATAAATGCATATATCAGAAAACTGGAGATTAAACATATAAATGATTAAACATTACAAAAAAGACTAATCTCTGTGCCATAAGATGTCCATCCATTTTTATCTTCCATATAAAATATTAAATAGACATGCAGATAAATAATGACAATAGTGTGACATTAAATCATTTATAGTTTAGGATAGAATAGATTGCAAGGTATTTTTTGGTTGTATGTATGTGTGTATATATATATGTGGGACATTTAATATTTGTATTTATATACAGTATATGCATTTGGTAGCTTGATTATATAAATCATATGTTAGAGCTAATTATTTTGATGAAATTCTAGATAAAATATGGTATAAAGTTATTACAATAATAACTAAATTTTTAATGATGTGTAATAAAATGCTCATTTATGCCAATATTTAAATCTTTTTTAGCATTCACTCTTTTTTTAATTTTTATTTTATTAAAATAATTTTGGTTTGCTAAAATTTAAAGTCTTTGATTATCTTCTCTTCTATGCATTATTAATATCAATATACCATATTAAACCTCATTATTTGTCAAGTGCAATAATTGAATATCAGTTTAATATTTATATGTGTCAAAGCTAATTACCCTGTCAAAAAACAGCTAATATTATGGACATAATGAATATAAAGTGGAGATAGAAAGTTGTATGATTATAGCTGGTATTCAAAATAAATTTAAATCATCATTATTACTTTTAAACTGGCCTATAGAGAGATAGTATATGAAGAAACTGGACATAATTTTCATTTACACTGATACAAGATGAATAATAAAGTACCTACATAAACATTTCATGTATAAATTATTATTGATAAACTAGAGATAATTATTGTTAATTTTGGATTGATTAATCAATCCTTTGTCTGTAAAACTATTTTATTTCAGTTGAAAATCACAATGTTTATGTTTGTTTTTTATTGTTTAAATACCATATCTTATCCCATGTTTTGTAGTGTTACAAATAGTGTAACCAACATATGGATTGAATACATAATTCTAAACCCACATTTTGTACTGTTACAATACATATTGTAATGGGCAGTAAGCACACAGATATCCAATACCAAAGGGTATCTCTAGAACTATAATCTAGAATATGAGAGTTTACCAGTGATGATACTAAGAATAAATGTTTACACATCTGTATCATTACTCTAGACATTTAAAAATTGCCTCTAGATTGTGGAGAGCAGAGATTCTTTGGAAATATTAATTGAAAGACTATACAACAATAAACAAATGTTAAAACAGATCTAACAATAAACAAAACAATGTTTATTTACAGCACAATATATTACAGTTGAATTATAACAGAGTTCAAATTCAAACACATTTGAATTGTAATTGCCCTCTTTGTATGTTAGCATATAGTGCATTTAATATGTAGTAACTTTAAATATTATCATTCACAAATGTTTAGATTATAATACTGCTATATCATCTCTAAAGATTACTACTATGTCTATGGTTCTATCACATATGTTTCAAGTTAAAATGTGCACACATATATTTTTTACTTTTGCATTAGAAGTATATACTCTTATTCTTCTCCTTTACTTTCTTTGCATTTCTTCATATATTCATATATATTGCTTTTAATAACTCCTCTCATATACACTTTAATGCAGAAATTTTTAAAATAAAACTTCTTTATTTTCCTGACAGTTTCGACTGTCCAACAGTCTTCATCAGAGTGTTCTCAGTTTCCTCTACCACAGTTTCGACTGTAAGAAAAATAAAAAAGTTTTATTAAAGAATTTTTTTGCATTAAAGCATATATGAGAGAAGTAGAGGAAATTAAGAATGCTCTTATGAAGACTGCAGGACAGTCGAAACTGTCAGGAAAATAAAGAAGTTTTATTAAAAAAAATTTTTTTATATTAAAGTGTATATGAAAGGAGTTATTATAAGCTTTTGCATTCAAAGAACAATCAGTAACAAAACAGCTTAATTCACTATAAATGTTTGCATTTGCAGACATTACAAAATTGGACTTCTATCCTGTGCATTTGATCTTATGTCATTTTAAAAAGAAAAAAATAATAAATAGGTTTCTTAATCATCCAGAATACAAAACAAAAATATAATTGATGGAAAGAAATGTCTCAACCTGAAACAAATCAAAATCATCTGTGAGTGCATCAAGTGAAAATAATATCCTTTTAACTACTAATTATATTATTGGTTGTGTCAGCTAAAAATCAAAGTTTTTAATTGGCCAGCTCACAAACTGAAGACAAGTCAATTGTCAAAATATTTTCACCTTTAATATCATATTGACTTTATATTCGTTTATAAAAAGTATATTAATACATTGTCAGGTTATAAAAGTGAACAAAAGTTCTTTCAAAAATAAATTGCTATTTATTTATTATAAAATATTCAATTTCAGCAAAATAAAAGCCAACATATAAACAAAGAGTTCGTGACATAAATGTTTTTTACGTTATAGAAAAGTAAATATTTCTTTTTGCTAAATCTTAAATATTTTTACTAAAATCTTCAATATTTTTCGAAAATAATTTTGTTTTTTTAGTATACTCTCTGAAAATGATTTGTAATTTCTCAATATATACTTTTAATATACTTTAAATCATATTCAAAATGAAAACCTCAGCGTTTTTCTTTATTTTCTTTGATCAGGCGGTTTCTTTGTTCTTTCCAGCCAATCAGAATGTCTTTGTCGGCTGAGAGCTGGCTGAGAGCCAATCACCGAAGCTTCTTTCTTTGTTTAGCTTTAAATGCAGTTTTTTTGATTTTTTACTTGTAAAATAATTCAGAAGAGGGCACCATCTTACAGAACTTTTAAAAACCTAATCAATAACTGTCAAATGAATATCCTAGCATTAAAAATAACGGAATTAGAGTGACGTCAACTGTTGATGAGAGACCTTGTAAGAGGCAGGAAAAGGGATATATCACAGGGAGGCAAGTAAACACACAAAATTCAAGTGTGGCAGATAAAATACTTTAGGATCACTTTAAAAAGATATAAACATGTATATAATATTTATTTTATAAAGCACAGACAATTGAAATTAAATTGAAAGGCTGCAAACCTCATGCTTATTATAATACTTATCTGACAGCCAATCAGATGTTATGATGGTTGTCTGAATAGCAATCAAACCATAAACACATGACAAAGAATTTTATAAAAAAAAGGGCAGTCACCCTTGTCTCTACTTGTTTTTCTATATATCTAAGCCAGTCTGAAGCATTTAGATTTGAAAGTATGAAACTTTAAATATCTTCACATTTAAGTTACTGAGTCTAAATTACAAACATACAGCATGAAATCCTACGATTTATTACACAGTAGTTTTTAGATGTTATAAATTGTAGTAACATATGTAAATAATAATATTTATTTTATAAAGTGCAGATAGTTGTAATTGAAATCTTGCACTTATTATAATACTTATCTGACAGCCAATCAGATGTTATGATGAGCGATCAAACTATTATAATAAGCACAAGAGGTTTGCAGCCTTTCAATTTAATTTCAAACATATATATGAATATCCTTAATTTCAGATGCAAGTAAAGCAAACAAAGTAAATAGGACAAACTGCACAATAAAATTACATAATAAATTATTTATATAACTACATGCATATCACATTAGACATATATTTTTGCTTATATTAATGATTTTTAAATATCTTCAGAGAGGCAGAAATTTAAATTATACTAAATTTAAACTATTAAAAAAATAATCAAATCTTCCTATATATCTTTTTTAAAATTTTCTTTTCTAAATGCTTTTATTTAACTTACATTCTCTGTTTATTTGTTTCTATGTTTGTTTGTAAACTACTGTAATCACTTTTATTATTTAAGTTAGAATAAAATTTTAAAATTGAGGTGAAATAGATTTAAATTCAATAGATTTGGTTCAAATTTGATACATTAAAAAAGAAATACTCAGCAAAGCAATATGGAACTATAATATTTTAGGTAGGCAATGTAATTTGTTACATATGAAATATGGCTGGATAAATTTTGAATATTTTGATATCAAATTTAAAAATTATTTTTAGAACTTCAATATGTTCTAAGTAATGTGCATAACTTTCTTGGTTTCAATTGTAAGTTTCATAGTCCACAATATACTTTGGTTAAGCTTTTAAAAAAAAAAAATTTTTTTATCAAATTAAAAAAGAAAAAATGTCAAATGCTTTTCAACAGAAAAGTAAGTTACTTAATGATTTATCTAAAATACAAGGAATAAATCCTTTATGTTGCTTTTTCAAATTAAAAATAAATCATAGATATAATAAAATATCTTTACTAACAACAAAATGATATATAACAATAGCTGTAAAATAGTCATATAATCATCACAAATAAAAATAACATATAAAAGCTCTTTTCGGCAAATTTTAAATTTTTGCCCTTTTCAATATGGCTTAATTACAAAACTAAACTATACTGCATACATAGTGACATCTACCAGCTCTATATAAAATTAACACAAGCTTAACACTTACTATATTACAGCTATTGTTATATATCATTTTGTTGTTAGTAAAAATATTTTATTATATTTATGATTTATTTTATATATATATATTTACACACACACTATCTTTATTATGAATGTTTAATGGTTACTGGTTGGTTTCTAATGGGTACATAATTATCCTATTTAGCTTTAAGCATTATTTCACTTATTATTTAAATAATACATGAGCAATTTAAAAGTATTTAATGTTATAATTGACTATTATTAGTCTGCATTACATGGACATGTTTATTTCATGTTTAAAAGAGGTTTATTTAAACTTCATTGTATCAATATTTCATTCTCTGTGGTCAAGTTGAAATTTTTAAATGTCCATATATATTCAATGGACCATTAGTAAGAGTGGATTTTCATTCTTGCTATTAAAAGGTGAGAAGGTTGCCTTGACAGCAGTGAAAAATATTGATTACTATCTTTATTGTGAATGTTTAGTTGTTTTACTGGTTGGTTTCTAATGGTTATATATAATTATGTAAACATAATAAATATGATATGTACACAAGTAGTATTTATATTAACTTATTACAGAAATATCTAGTGATGTATATAAATTATAAGTGTTAAAACTGAAGTTTATTTACACTATAGTTTTAAACAACCTTTTTTTAACACTCACAAGCAAAAAAAATAAAAATAAAAATTTCCAATCAAAAGCAAAAATGTCAAAAACTTCTCACTTAAAATGATATTTTTATGTTTTTAGTCACTTAATGGTTTTTATATATATATATAAATGTAAAATACAGTACCCGTTATAAAATATTATATATATAAAAAAAATTATAAGAGTGATAAAATTTTAAATATTGAACTCTTTGCTAATGAACTTTTAAAGGTTGGTTATGATAAAAGCCAAATTTTGCTTACAGTAAATTCATGTAATAATAAGAAGAGTGTTTGCAGTGCTACTTTGGATAATAAAAAATGGATATCTATGTCATTTATAAATAACATGCAATCTAAATTAATTAAAAATATATTTAAAGAAAAGTATAATATTTTATTTTGTGTTCCTCCAAATGTTAATCGATTGATTAATAATTCTAAAAGTATAATTCCTAAATTGCAAAGAAGTAATATAATTGATCAGATTTCACATGGATGTCAGAAATTATATATCGGTGAATCGAGATGTTCTGTGGAGAAAAGATTGAAGGAGCATCAATTATTATATAATCGAATTGTATTCTTTGACCATGAAAAGACTTGTAATTATAGGTTTACATTTAATAGTAGTGAAATAAAAATATTAATGGAAGAAAGGAAATCATAAAAAGAGGAAAATTAAAGAGGCAATTTTGATTGATAAATATAAGGATGATGTTATTAATAGGCAAGTTGCAAATACGGCCATACACAGCTCATGGAAATATATGTAACATTAAGTTTAAAAATTTGAAATTCAGTTAAAGCTGATGAGGATTACCATGAAATTGAAAGCACTACAAAAGAATTTAAACTATTATATTGTATTTACCATTAAAATTTTATATATATATTATGTATACATACTAAATATGATATATATATATTGTAACGGTCAGAAAACGTGTGACTCGTAAACATAGTGCAGAATTCGACCACCATACAGAACAGCAGCACCATCGAGTAGCGAAGCCACCCATGGTACTGAGTTCGAACATAGTTTATCGGTTCCACAATACAATCCATGAAACAACGCATCTGATGCGACATTAGTAAATATTTCCTTAGGCACGGTGGTCAGGGAGATGCAAGAGATTCGTGATTTTATTCTCGAGTTAGCCAATAATCAAAACTAATATTAATTAAACATTCATATTTATATAATCAAGGAAATATTATATAGAATGGGTATCGAATAAATGAAACGTAACTGCAGACATATAGTTTAAAATTATTTATTAATACATTTTAATAAAATCATTTACTAATAAGATTTTAGGGATTCAAAGCTTCAGTAGCGGAATTTGCGACATGATTATATTTTACAGAATACATTTATTTATTTAAACATTATTTTATATTGAGGATTTCAGTAGCGGTATTTCCGATACTGAAATGTTTACAAAAGAAATTCACTTATTTGTTTGCATAATCTAGCTACCTAAAAGTTCTCGAGTAAGTATTTCTAATGCATGCCTTGGGGAATTTATACCTTTGCAATGCAAGAGTCTAAAGTAAGATTTAAGAGTAGCGGCGGACATATATTTATTTAATTAAAATATTTATTTATGACTAAGGGCAAACATTTATTTGAGAGTGAATTACGAAGATAATGCAGAGGCAGAGTGATATATATAGAATAATAGAATTGAGCAAAGAAACACGTGGTACACTTTAGAAAGGCGATATGGAATGGCAGTATATTGAAACTGCAATGCCGTGAATGGGTTTATAAGAATGTCAGGCTGGTCTCTGCCCTGACCCGATGAAGAAAGGTGTCACATAAGCATAACCAGGGACAAGCGGTCCATGTCGCATTTTTGCCGGCTGGCTGCATGACGTTGTCAAGTCCTATGGGAGCACCCATTATGCCCGCTTGTGTAGGACGACTGGGGTTAATTTCAACCCTGAAGAATCCGGAAATTTCACGGCAGAATGGGTCATCGCGTCTCTAAAACGTAACACATGTATACTTATAAACGATTATGACAAGATTTAAGTAGACTTCTGACTTGGCCCTACATTACCAACATTTACTCAAGAACTCTGGCGACTCTCAAAGAAATGGGATTTTCTAGAATTTATTCATGATGATTTAGTAAATATAAAACATATATATAAATTGGGAATTATTATAACTAATACGTCAGCTATTTGCGAAGTTGTAGACCCCTGCATTACAATAAATGAAGCATTGAATGCGTGTCGATTTATATGAAAGTTGAGTTATTAAAGAAAGTAAATATTAATGAAAATTTGATACGCATTCATTGTTTTAAGTGATCATAGATTTACTTTGAAAATTGAGACAATTATGAGCATGCAATAATTAAATAATAACTATAGATAGAAATGTAGATTATAGAAATACGCACTCCCGATAGAGTGAGGTAAGCTAGATTATTAGAGAAATTTACATATTAATCATATTAAATTAATTATTCAATTTTAGTTATACAAATGATAGTTTTACATTTTATAAATTTAGATAAGTAATATGAAGAATAGCTATAGCATGTTATTAGAGTACTCTAGAGTTTGAACACAGACAGGTACCTGTTTTATAAGAAGTTTTCTTATTCCATAGTTTAGCAGCAAAAGGTTCACGAGTGGCAAGTCTTTCTGGTATTTAGATATTCATTTAATTTCATGGCAGCAGCAGCTTTCTCATTCATTTCAGGCAGCAGATCTTCATGGTGAATTTATGACGGGCAATGAAAGTTCAGCGTCCGATAGGCCCTCTCCCAATGGAGAATAATCTAGGTGCTTTACTCGGTCATACCTTGGCAGGAACAAATTATTTTTATATTTTTGGAGACTCTCAGTGATCGAGAGCAAAGCTAAAGTTTAAGTGAATGTCTCCAGCAAGTCTAAGATGGCCTCTTTTTTTATCTTGATCTTTCACATTTTTGTTGAGATATTTTTAGGTTCTACTTAATCTGCCCTGAGGATAATCAATGCATTTAGTTGGTTTTTAATTAAAGAAAGCTGCCGTTCTATTGTTTACATTTTACATTTACTAATTAATTTTGGGGAATTTTTCTTTAATTAATCTATTATCTATCACTGACCGATGCTTTTAAATTTCAAAAACAAAAAGGGAACATAAGATTATTTTAACTTTTAATTAAATATTACATCAGATATTTTTAGAATTATTATTAAATGAAATTTAAACAAAGCAATAAATACGAACTTTATAATCCAAAATAAATGATTAAAATTATACAAAATTATATAACTAAAAGAAATCTAAATTATATTATTTTATCCCTATTTATTGCATTTAATTTGAGATCGAAATGTGTGCGTGTTTATGCTGAATTCTACACATATTTATACATTTCTAAGATTGCTACACACACAATTCGATACCAAAAAGTTTAAATTTGGGCGGGATAGATCGGTCAGTGAGAGACGACAGAAAAAGGTGAAACTTAAGATTCGAATACGAATCTTACTGTTTCAATATATATATATATTATATTGTAATGGTATACATATGCCATTACATTATTTTAAAATTAAAATAAAAGGGAAATAAATCTTAAGTAAAAATGATTTATTAAAAAAAACATAAAAACTGAAAATTAAAAGTTGTGTTTAATATATATGGATCGCACAGATGGAAAACTTTAAAAAACTATTTTTTCTTTAAAAAAAAGGTATTTGAAAGTAGTTTTTTGTAAAAAAAAAAAATAAAGATCTAAAGATAGATAAATATTTTAGTATAAAGGAAAATAGAAATAAATGTTGATTTCTAATATGTTTTAATCTTAGAAAATGGAAATGATTGTTTTATTAATTAAATGTAGAGCAAACTTGCCCTTGGGGCACTTAAATAATTAAAAGGTCAGATAGGAGATATAAATAAGAATTCGTGATTGTTTCCTGATCTGAAGCAGAAACAAGTGCACAGACCATAATGAAAAAAACATTTAGACCTTAGGATCAGTGACATCGTGTTTGATTGATCCATGAAAAAGCTGATAAGAGGCTAATAAATCTATAAAAGCCAAAATAATTGAATTCATTAATTGTTGTTGTCTTAGAGCTGACTATTAATTTCCTGACAACCAGTTGAGGCCTTCCAATGACAGTTCTTTACCAAATGAATGGTAAGTAGTGACTTCATTTCAAAGAAGGACAAACAATCTACAAAAGTGATCATGAAGATGGAGCTCTAAATTTGCCGAATCTGTAAAGTATGAACTCTTGTGTTTATCTAATATGAACTTTTTCAAATTTGCAATTAGTAACTGAAAATAAGAACTCTTATCTGACCTAAAAAAGAAAATTCCAAATCAATTATTAATAATTTTTTTATGCGTATGTTTAATTAATCATTTCCATTTCCTTTTTTTGTTATGTGTTAATTAAAATGTATTAAATTTAAGTTGGATGTAGATGGCTGCATAGATTTATTAATGTTTATGTTAGTTATTTCTCAAGATTTTCATATGCATTATATATATATATATCGGTAAATATGACACCTCATGCTGAGTGTCCAAACGTATTTATTCATATATCTTTTAAGTTATTGTTGTCAATGTGGCACCTTATAATGAGTGCCATTGGGTTTACTTTATTGCAAATTTCCCTCTGCAATTCCATCAATAACTATATTTAAATTCATTTATGTTTATTTTAAAAGGGTTTAATTTCAGGCTATTTGTTTCGTAGTTAGGTCGATGCTGGTAGAGGGATATATGGATGTTTATATCAATGTAATATGAAGCGTGTCAGTATATAGGGCAAAGCCCAATATGAATGCATGACCTGAAAGTGTAGTTGATGCATTACAATGGAAGTGGATGTATTTCCCACACCATTGTTTTCCTTTTTACTCTGGGTGTTAATAGTAAGATGGCCAAGACCTGCAATTCACCATTACAGAGAATTGTTAATATATATTTTCCAAATGATTTTCTTCACCAGACAGATGCTCATTTCTGTTTTGAGTGGGGATCATTTCTTTTCAAATATTACCATGCAGCAGATACACATTTCTGTCAGTGTGGTTTTATGCTAGCATTTTCATATTGCATTGGTTGCATCCGTATATCAGGAAGCAAGCATTGGTTTGGCTATGAACTTTTAGTCTGAGGTTGAATGATTGTTTTTGAAATGTTTTTAACTGAGTAATATATATAGCCTATCTATACTCAACATTCTAAAGTAAAAATATTATTAAAATGTCCATCTGTGTGGACTTTCTAAAATAATAATCTAAATTTAAAAATAATAACAAATTTAAGATTAATTTATTCCTCAATTTTAAATATTATATATGCATCAATAAATGTTTTTTGTGTGTTATTACTGGCAGTGGCTTATTTTATTTTTTTATTTTTAATATAAAATAAAAATTGGATCATCACAGGAAGTATCTGCCTACTATATAAATTTTCCAGGTTTGAATGGCCTGGTGGCATCCTTGTACAGCAGATACGGTAAGACTTTAATACACCCCAACCGTTATAACATATATATATATAAGCTATATATATATTAACTTTAGCAGAAATGATATATACCTGGGTCTCGTTTTACACGATAGATAGGTTCCTCAGAAAACGCGCAAATGAAATCACGCAAAAATAGACGTAACTTACATTGAAAAAGTGGGGATGCAGTCTGTGATTTTTCAAAATTCGCGTAAAAGCAAAGCACCAACATAAAATTACTTTAAAATTCGCGCAAAAAAAAAATAAGGAAATAAAATATGAGAAATAAAAAATTTCAAGTTTGAAAAAAATTGATACAAGACAAACTTTTTTTAACTATAATATTTAATTTTATTCAAAATAATATATTTTTATGCATAATTTACAGTACAGTAATTTACATTTTTTATACACATTTTAATTATTATCGCTATTTGCCAAAAAACATGTTCGTTTGCAAACTGGTAAAAAATCAAATTCTCACAAGAGGAAATACAACTAGCGCCAAGTTCACTCTCATGTTGTGTTAATGGTTTTCTGTTGACAAAGTAATTAGTAATTAATCTTTGAGACAATGATTTTATTAATTGTTTATGAACTTAGACTTATGATAATAAAAAGACATTTATTCACCACTGCTGGGAAAATTTTAATTAAAACTAACAACTAAAAATTAAATTCTTATTTTTGTCTTTAATTTTTTAATTTTCAATTCTGTTTAAAAATCAAATTTCGGTTTACATCACATTAATTTCAAGTTGCCGTAAGTAATTTTTAAATTGTTAATTACAATTAAAAATCAGATTTTAATTTTTAGTTGTGCCCACTGCTATTACTGACCTTTTAAAAATAAACTTGTGGACACTAAATGATTAATAATTGATTACATTCTTTTTTAAAAAGCAAAAACAGAATGTGATTTAAAATGCAAAATTAACATGCACAATGTTTGAACAAATTTACATTATAATCTTGTAAAATTTAATGTGTGTATACATAAAATGTGGAAATCGTGATTTTAATTTCATTATTGCATAAAATCTTACTATTATAAAGCACTGAAAATATTGAAATTACTAAGATGAAAGTCGAATTCCAATAATGTGCTATTACTTTCAATATAACGTAAGTGCACGAAATTTATTATTTAAAGTAATAGCACATTATCGGAGTTTGACTTTCGGTGAAACATGAATCGCGTAACTTCAAAATTGTGTTAAATAAGTCCATGTAAAAGGAGACCCAGGTGTATATATATATTAACTATAAGTGTCAAATATATTTAAAGGACAACACAATTTTTTTTATATTAAATGCTTTTATTTATCATACACTAAAAAGCGAAAAATAATTGTTTCTTCAATCACAATGGGGTTTTAGATTTAACTTAAAATAAAAATATAGAAGGTATGTGTCAGAAATTAAGTCAATTCTTTGTTTTAAAAAATAGGAATTGACATAATTAATTTCTGAACTCCCATGCTTTTATTTCAAGTTAAATCTAAAACCCCTAATTGTAGTTTAAGAAACAATTATATTTTTGCTTTTTAGGGCATGGTAAATAAAAGTATTTAATAAAAAAAAATATTTCTATTTTTAAAAACTTTTTTAAGAAAAAAATTGACCTAAAACTAAATAACAATTATTTTAAATGTTAGCAATTGCAAATAGGGGGGAGATAGAAAATTTAAGAAACAAATTGATTTTTTTTAATCTCAATTATTTAAAAGAAAAAAAGACTAATATAGCATCTAAGCCCATCACAGTATCAAATCCACTGGTAAAAAGTAAGTTTTATAATATCTAAGTACTAAAATAAATTAATATAAAAAGATAAATACACAGACTAAAATTAATATAAAAGGTACATAAATCCATAGATCATCTAAATTAAATTATGTATATAACTGGCATGTTAGTAATGTCAGTTTAAAAGTTTATGAAATATTTCATAAAATAAATAGATGTTTTTAAGTCCCAAAACATAGCTGAGTAGGAATTATTTTTCTAGAAAAGTGGAATTCTATATGTAAATATGCTGGTGAAACAATGATCTTATAGTTGTTTATGTGCAAAGTATTTCCATTTGCCAGTTTCCAATCTTGGTCACAATTGGGTATGTTTTCAGGTCAAGATGTCATGAAATATTTTTCTTTACTGTTGAAAAGCACATCTATAATGATAATTAGCATGGTGTTTAATCAAATTCGGCAAGCAGAGTTGGACATCCTAATAGTTATGGGCTACGTATTGGAGAAAGTATTCATGTGGCATTTAGGTTTGTTAAGCAGGCAAAAGCAAAAACAAAAGAAAGTAATGAAATCATTTTCTGAACTGATCTTCTTATATTATCTGCTTAGCAAAATACTTGTTAATTAACAATCCCATGTGTTTATAGATGACACTTAGTAATCTTAATTCCTAAAATATATTTATTTGACATTTTCAAAACATTGAACAAAGCTTAAAAAGAAATTGGATTTTCCTAGAAATTTAAACAATAATACAAAAATAATTAAGCATATTTTATGGATAATTAACATAAATTTTAAAACGGATTTATTTGAAATACATTTATGTAAAAATAAATCAGTTTCTTTATCTTTTTAAAACTAAAGTAAAACTGACTTAATTTGATTTAACACTTGTGTGCTTATATAATATTAAACCTATATAAAAAATCCCAATGAAACTCAAATTTGATTCACAACTGCCAATTGAGATAGATCAATATCTATCTCAATATATATATATATGATTATTTTCCAAGATTAATTGCTAAAACAGCTATGATAAAGGTTGAAAAATTTATATCATTTAATTGTCCATTTTTACAGTAGTGAAATACCTTTATTTTTATGTGTCAACTTTGGAATGATTACTATTTTGATACCAAGATATGTTGATGAAGATTTTTTATAGGAAGACAATTAAAAATATTGCTTAATCCCTGTGTGGAGAAGTCTTGGATATAAAATCTTGAATCACTATGCTGATGCCAGAATATTTATCTTTTTTCAGATAGTCCATCCCCCAAAATTTCCAACTTCAATTTTTTTGTAAAAAAAAAAAAAAAAAAAGGTACAAGACTTGAAACTGCTAAATATATTTTAAATTGCAGAATAAATAATAATCAGTTGTTGAATATCTTTCACAAAAACAACTACTTGTTTTTTAAAAAAAAACAAGATCCTTGAGGATTGGGACTGCAACTCTCACTGAGGATTTTATCAGGCAATTCACTGGTCTTGTACTAACCTAGTCTCATTTATTATTTTTAAAAGGCATTAAGCTGTTTTTAATTGGAGAGTAAAATGACTTCCAAGATATTTTGATGTCAGATTGGTACTAAAATATGATTTATAAAAATTCAGTCTCACTCAGACATTTTTTAAAGCTTTACAATGTATTGTTAATGCATTAATCCTCTATGCACATATACTAAAGTTTAATCTTACAGAAAGCTTGGAGAGTTTTTTTTAGATAGCAAGTTCATACTTTTTTTAGATAGCTGGGTCATTTATCTAGAGCAGTAGTCATTTAATATTTAATGCTATATAGCAATCTGGCTATCTTTAGCTGAAGCTGTTTATATTACTAAGGTTGCTCTGGCCATGAAAAAAAAATTGTATTGTGATACAGGAAGATGTCAAGCAAGCTGAGTTATGTCTTCTGATAAAAAAAACAACAATCTTATGAAAAGCCCTACAAGGTAAAGGTCTTACGGGTGATTTAATTTCCAGTTTATGAGAAATTTGGGGGAGGGGGGAGACTGCTTTCGAAGAATGGTTATATACATGGTTATTAACTAGATTGGCTGTGGTTTAGCCATTTGAAAAATAAATTTTCAATTTCAGTCCAGAAATAGTAGATAGATGCTCTAATCACTGTATCATAATCCCTTATTTATCTTTATTGTTACAAGTACACATTCATATGTGGATATATATATATGAATGTGCGAACAATTTTTATACATTGAATATAAGATTTTAAGCATGAAATATAGGAATAGTTGTGTATAAAGGATGATAAAAAAAAAAGGCTTAACAGTGTCTAATTAAAATAATTTAACGTTTAATCATGTAGGATAAACTGAATTTCCATCCCAAAAATTTTAATGTCTCCACTCTACTCTGTCTCCCTGTCTACAGAGTTGCATAGTTATTAATACGCATAAATAGTATGTATGCATATGCACAGATATATAAACAAACACATTTCATGGAGCTAATTATGCTAATTAAACCTAATTAATTTTAAATGAAGCAGAAAATATTTTAATTTCTAAAAAAATTGTGAAATTGAATATTCGTTTCTCATTTATTAAGAAAAGTTATTTTAAAAACACTTTTTCGTAGTGGTGATTCTAATTAAGGATAGTTAATAAACAGTTGAATAAGATAAAAGGAAAAATATAAATATTGTAGTCAACAGCTTGGTAATCGTGTGCTTGTTCTGATGTTTCGTGATCATTTTTAATACCTGCTTTGTTGCTTAGCAACTCTCAAAATTACCATCATGGAAATGACAGCCCTCTCTGTCTAGATTAAAACTTTGACGGTCGTGAATTTTTGCTTATTTATTTAATGTAACTAAAATACTTTCTGATTATCTTGTTTTATTTTAAATGAGTATTTTTTAAAAATCATTAATATTTTACTAAGAAATGATTATTTATGATCCATGTGTGCCATCTGCTGGTTTTTTTGTGAAACTATGCATGACGAAAAATATGCATTTCATTGGATACACATTATATTTAATTTACTTTTCATTTATTTTTGCTCGATGATTAATATGTTTTCTCATACATATATACGTGTGTGGTTAAGCTTTTGTTAGTTTGCTTAATAAGTAGTTAATATTCACTCTCTATAAAATTGAAAAGGGAGGTGAAAAGATATGCATTTATTAATAGCATATATGTGTAAATTAAGTATTTTAAAATATTACAATAATTATTATTCAGATGTTTGTTTAATCAAAAATAATTAGCGTATACTGTATATTGATCGTGTTACCGTCATCATGGGGTGTTATCAATGTTTACAATTCGTTACTTAACAATCTCCACGTGTAGTCATTTGTGAGTACAGTATATTTAAAACGTGCTTTTATTACTTTTAATGATGAGTTGAAGCAAAATAAAAAGTAGACCATTTAAGGATTAATTACTTTTCATTAAGTCAATTCATAAGTTTATGGTATCAAGAGATTTGACCATTTCATGTATTCATATGAATTGCTTTACTATTTCTCTATATCAAGATATCCAATAACTATTTCTGGAACAGTCATTGCTTTGGCAAATGAATGACCCTTACTAAATCCCATGATGATAAACTAAAGGTTGTTTTTAAAAATCTCTTGCTTTAAACTTTTTTCAACTTCTTTTATTTAAAAACGTTTTTGCTTCTTAGTAATAAAATTGGGTGAGTTGTAATGAAAAACCTGTGAAAGAACCGAAAAAGAACTACAGCAACAGTAATGATGGCTTTAAACTTTGGAGTTGGTGAAAACTTGAAATTTCATTGACAACAATAAAAAAGAACATATGAATATTTGAGTAGATTAGAATTTTTGCTTAAAACTCAACCAGATTAAAATTTTCCAATTTTAGTCATATTGTGAGACAATCTCATTCAACTAAATTTTTTTAATAATCTTAGAAAGTTTTTTAATAAAAAAAGAGACTTAGTAGTTATAAGGTGGATGAATTCTATCATCACAGTAATGAGTATTTTTTGGGCAGTGTAAAAAAAGATCCAAACAATTGGTTATTTTGGAGAAATGTTATTTGTATAATCATTTGGAATCAATGATAACTTGATAACATATTATAATAATATTTTACAGATAATTGTAATTGTATGGGCAGTTGTATAGAAGGCTACTTCAAATAGTAAAGTGACATGTTAAGCACAGTATTTTTATTCATCTGATCAAACCAGACATTTTTTTAAATGTTCATTGGTTAAACTGGATAATCTATATCACAAATTATAAATGGCAATAAAATTTTCTCAATTATTACATATTTCACTAATATGTATAATAAATGTATTTTTATAGTTAAATATAAACTATTATATATGAGTATAATGTTTTAATAATTTAGAAAATTCTGACATTTGTTTATTATATAATTAATCAAAGGAGGTTTGAACCCAGACTTTTAATCTCCCTATAGTCAATCATCCACTCTATCCAATATAACTGATACTCATGACTACATGCATGTGAAGAAGGTAAATTATTTCCAATATATATATATATATATATTTCATGTGGAACCTACACACTTTAATGTACTGGCATCAATCCCTTCCACTTTCCAACTTTTCACCATCTCCCATATATATATATATATATATATATATATATATATATATATATATATATATAATCAGTGCTTGGTGTATATTTAGATAGCAATTCTACACACTTTAATGTACTGGCTTCAATTCCCTCCACTTTCCAACTCTTCAGCCATCCATATCACTGAAAATCTGATAATGGACTTAAAGTCAACATGGGTGCTATAATATTGGCATCATCATTCATCATCATATATTCAGTGATGTGGATGGCTGAAGAGTTGAAGAGAAGAAAAGATTGAAGCCTGTGCATTAAAGTGTATAGGTTTGCTATCTTAATATAAATTGAGCACTAATTATATATCTGTGTGGGAGATGATGATGCAGACCAATTGATGAGTGGTGGTTCAGCATAAAATACATATATTGGAGATCTTTTTTTTACATGAATGTGGTCATGTGTATCAATTATATTGGATAAAGTCTGGGTTCAAATCCCTTTTAATTACATCCAGGTTAAGTATATACATTATGTTTGCATTTCAATATTATATAATTAATTATATAATGACATGACATTGGAATACTAATAGTGACACATAGAACACAACAGATGACCAGTTGATAATTGAGCCAATAATTTTTGGCTATGTATCCAAGCACAACTATAATGGAGATAAACTCTCAAATATGCTTTAATAAATTAATTGGCATATGTGTAAATTTGTACTACTATAAACTGAAGCTTCAATTCATAATTTTTATTGGTTTTATTTTATGCATATTTAATCTGAGAAATTAGCAGCATATAAGTAGCACTATTTATTTCCCATCATTCCCTTCAACTATTGTTATATTATTGTTATATCCTATCAATCACTGATAAAACATAATCTCAATATATTTTCTTATACTGTTATTTTTAAAACAAATGTCAAATAACACACAAATACTGTTATATATTATCATCATATCACTTGCAACCATTAAGAATCAACTACAGGATGAAGGTCTCTCTAAGTTTAATCCAATCTCTCCAGTTTCTAGTTTCTCTTCTCCATACGACACCAGCAAACTTTCTATTTCAGCCACTATCTCATATGTAGTTTTTTTTCTAAGTTTTTTATGATCTCCTGTGATCCATAAGATGTCAACTGTCCATGTATTATCATCTCTTTTAATAATCTGTTCAGCTCATCACCATTTGAGTTTCTTAATTTTTTCAATGATGGCAGAATACCTGTTGTTCTCTCATCCATGTATTTCGATTTTGACCCCTTCTTATTATTCCTAATATACACCTCTTCATATCTCATTAAGTAGTCTGAAGTCTCTGTATGAATTTTATTATAAATATCCAAATTTCAGATCCATAATTAACAACTTCTAATACACATTTATTTAAAACTATTCTTTTTAAACACATAGTCATACCTTTTAATATTAAGTTATTTTTATCAAAAGCACTGCTTCCAAGTTTAATTCTTATGATTTATTTTATCCATTATGATTACTTCTGTAATTGTTAACTTTTTCAAATTCATCATTATTAATTTTTTTTTTGAGGAAATGCATTCAACATTACTTTAGTCTTTTTAGCATTTATCTTAGTCCTACTGTTTTACTTTCATCTGGTAATTATTGCAAAATTAGTTGAGGCACAGAACCATTATTTGCCAAAACAATTATATCATATCAAAAATCTAAATGAGTTAAATAACCTCCATGTACTTTTAATCTTTTAGTTTTCCATTTTAATCCACAAAATACTTCTTGTAAAACTGCTGAAAACAAGTTTTGGAGGTATGGAATTACTCTGTCACATACATTTCTCAATGTTAATGTTCTTAATATAACTATGTAATTTAATTATGGCCATTCAGATACAAGACAACATCATGGATCTATATTTTGATGATCCAATATTTTAATCACTGTAGAAATACTTATAGAATCAAATGCCTTTTGATAATTCTGAAATCCAAAACATAATGGCAACTCATATTTATTGATTTTTTTCTATAACTTCTCTAAATACTTGGATGTCATTCACTGTCTAAACCCATTTTTAAGTCCTGCTAGTTCATTTGTTTGGTTTAAATATAAAATTTGCTGTAGACAAATTATAATTATTTTGGTAAAGATTTTGCATAAAATTGATAAAAGACTGATAGGTCTATAATTTCTAATATCTTCATTACCTTTTTTAAATATCAAAATTACTGCTGCATTCTTCCAAACATGTGATATATATTTTTATCATTTAGATATTTGGTATATAATTTAGTTAACAATTTTTCTATTTTATTACCTGCTTGTTTTAAGATATTGATTATAATTCTATCATTAGCAGATTTTTCGTTTTTTGTAGATATAATAGTATGCCTCATTTTTTTTATTTAAAATATTGGGCATTTCAGAAGATGCTGAAATTGGAGGAGATACTTTGTTTTCTTGTTCTTTATTGATATATAATTGTTTGTAGAACTCCTTCACACATTTCATGATGTGATCTCTTGTTTTCATAATAATTCCATCTTTTCTTCTTATTGCAGAAATTAGTTTTTTTTTAATCATTTCTAAGATGTTGTTTTACATTTTTAAGATTTATTCTTTTCAGTAGCTTTCTTTGCTAACTCATAATTCTAATTTTTCATATTGTTATGTGATTTATTATATATATATATATTGTTATTAACTGAATTTTTGTACTATTTCAATTCTTTTTGGATTATTTTGATATATTTTCGTATTTCTTCCTTTTTTTCCATTCCTTGTCTTATCTCAGTAAAGAAAAGTTACTAGTAAATTATTGATTTAAAACGTGATGTGTTGTGGCTTCTCCTTAAATGAAGTCAAGAATATATCAGCAATTATGCCCAGATAAACCTGTTAGCCACTTTATTTTCCATTCCCCACTCTAAATTGTTCCATATTCTGCTCCATCCCATTTCCACAACATAATCTTTGTCAACTCTATAGCCTTTATATCTAAATCCCTCTTATCTTTTCCCAAACCCAGCATAAAAGCCAATAATTCACTTTCTGTATAATCACTTTTTTCATATTTATTCTTCCATAACTTCATTATATACCCTTTCTGTTTTCAAGCATTTACATTCAATTAACAAATACCTAATATTTTCTATTCCTTTCTTACATAATTTACAAAATAAATCACCCATATTTTTCCATTTACATGTATATTCTCTTGTAACTAAAAGATCCTGTTCGAGCCTTAAACAATAAACTACTTTCCTCACTATTATCATATATTAACTCACACCTAATATTCTGTTTATTTCTATATATATTTAAACTCTTTTTACTCTTCATACTATTTCTCCATCTCTCTAACTCCCTATTCTTTATTAATAAATTATTATTTTATCCCATTCCTTACTACTATAACACTCAACAATCCTCTTAATACAATCATCACATCTTTTGTACACATATACTGATATAAATTCTTTATCCAAATCTTTTCCATACCACATTACCTTTCTCACCCATCTTGTTACCTGTCCTTTACTCATAACCTAATTAAATACTATTTTGGCTATTCTTTTATTATCCATAAACTGCAATCTACAAAACATTTTCATTTTACTTTTTGCATATAAAAACTTGACCATCCCATTTCTCCTTGAATTGCCTCCCTTGCTGTCCATACATCTGCAAAACTCTCCATACTGTAGCGACACTTAATGGAAGCCAGAGTAATCAGTGGATGCAAGATTTGAGCATAAAATCCCTATCTAATGCCTACTCATCCAATATTCCCAAACTAGTTTTTAGCTTATGGCTTTCTTCAGTGAGGAGACTTGGATCTGAGAGTGCTGCACCTAGATTTTAGGATCTAATGCAACCCACCAGCAGCCACTTTTTATCTTGAGCAAGCTAAAAAAATGGTCATCATGTGATGTTTAGTGGTTTAAATTGTTGCTTTCTTTTACCAGATATCTTTGTTGCAGTTTCTAATAATGTATCCATTATCTTACTAATGATTTCTTTCAAATATGAACCAACTTCAAAATATGTTAATATTTATAAATGATTGGCAAATTCAAATTTATTGGAATGTTTCTGAAGGTTAGAAATATCATCTGTGAATATTATTTTTCATAATAACTTCTCTCTAATTTTGCATTTATTAAGAACATTATAATTTTGAAATATATATTTTCTGTTAATCAAAATATAATCTAGTTCTGCTGTACCTTCATTTTAATGCTCCCATGTTCATTTCTGTTGAGCATTTTTCTCAGATAAAAAAATTTTTTTAATTATTTTTTTCTGTGAACTCCGCAAATCTGTACCTTTTATTTTTATCACCATAAATACTTTTCCATTTTCCAAACAGTTACAAATTCTAGCATTAAAGTCTCCCATGATAATTTTAAAATGTTTGGTCTGATCAAAAGCCTTTGATACATCCTTATACTCTACTTCTTCATCAGAATGAAAACTTGCTGGGCATAAATTTGAATTATCTGCATTTAATATCTTTCATTAAGATGAATAACCAATATTGCATCTTGGTTTATACACTATCAATCTTCACACTGTTGTTTCTTTTATTTGTAATGAACTTCACTTATGTTTCCAATATTTGTGCTTCTATAATAAAGTATATGTTCATTTTTTAAACTAACAGTCTTTTACCTTCTAAGTTCACAAAGTTCAATATTGTACCATTTAATATTAGACATTTCTTCTAATTCATATAATTTTCTTTCATTTAAAAATGATCTGTAAGCACCTAAATAAAAAGTCATCATCAAATGGTAGCCTAGATCTGCAATCAGGGGATTTTTAACATCCTCCACCTTTAGTCACAAACCACTGATTTACCTGTAACTTTACAGACTTCTGGAAATAAATGCCACAATTTAGTTTTGTCAGTTATTCTTGTAAATGTCTATTTTTAAATAAAGTTTATTCACACACACATTCACTATACCTTCTAAAAAAATCAACTGATATTTCAGTTAAGAACTATCAAAGAATTGAGAAGAAAGACCATAGTAGTTCTTGTCTTCAACCAAGAGATAAAAAACTATTAAATTCACCATGCTGGCTGAGGAGCCATCCATGTTTATATACTATATGAACATTTATATAGTAATAAAAGCTGCAATGACAAAGAGTATAGTATGGAGTGGACATTAGGAATTTGTTTTGCTCACTTCCCTTAAAAGGCCCCAAAGCAAAGGGCATCCTGTCACTTAACAGCAAATTTCTTTTTGCAGCCTATAATATTTTTACTGGATGAAAAATAAGATAAATCAGAATTGTTATGTTAACCCATTATATATTATGAAAAATGATATATAATCTTAATAAAATAATACCGATTAAGTTATATTTTCTAGCAAAAATCTTACTTATTTCTCCAGATTGATTGTAAGAAAGTATTGGCTAGTGTACATTAGTTTTTGTTTCTCATTTGAAGGATTGCCCTGTCTAGTTTTATTCTTCCTTAAATATTTGTTCTCAACTACTAAGTTACTTACAGACTAGCAAATTGGAAGCACTAGTATATTCTTTTTTTGCATCAATGAAGACAGTCAGATATATAAATTGAATGCAGTCATATTGAAAATGGAATGAAAGATGGATATAATGACTATTAGTAAATTTTAAAAGAAATCTTGAATAAAATAAATTATGAAAATAAGCAAATTTTTTGAAAAACAAATATCACATTATATTATGTACAAATGCATAAATCACACAATGCATGAATGCTCTCAAATCTAATAATTATCACTTATATAGCATGCATATCTGCACATTTTTAATAACTTACTTAGCCTCTTCCCCTTAAACATATATGTACATTCAATATTGGGTACATTAATTGTAAATTGCTGGAAATGTTTCAGGTGTTATCAGATGAAAGTAGGAAATTAGGACTAAAGATAAATGTTAAAAAGACTAAAGTAATGTTTAATGGATTTTCTCAAAATATGAAAATAAAGATTGATTATGATGAGTTAGAAGAAGTTAACAGTTACAAATACCTTGGTTAGATTATTAATACAGATGGAAATATAATGGATGAAATTAATCATAGAATTAAACTTGGTTGGAGTGCTTTTGGTAGAAATAACTTGATACTAAAAGGAAATATGCCTATGTGTTTGAAAAGGAAGGTTTTTAATAAATGTGTTTTACCAGTTATTACTTATGGATTTGAGTCTTGGACACTTAATAGAAGAGCAATACAGAGACTTCAGACCACTCAAAGAAGTATGAAAAGATGCATGTTGGGATTAGCAAGAAGAGATTGAAAATATAATATATGGTAAGAGAACAAACAAGTGTTACTGACCTTATTAAAAAAATTAAAAGACTGAAGAGTTGAACTGGACATATTACGAGAAGAGTTGATAGTAGATGGACAATTGAAATATTAAACTGGATTCCAAGAGATTTTAAAAGACCCAGAAAGAGGTCACATGTGAGATGGATGGATGATGGATGAAATAAGAAAGTATGCAGAGGTGATGTGGAGAAAAGAAGCTAAAGATGGATTGAATTTGGAGAGACCTTAATCCTGCAGTGGATTGATAATGGTTGATGATGATGAATTGTAAATTATCAATAATTTTATAAAAAAGACAAAATGATACAATAATTTTATTCATTCATTTACAAAAAACTTTGTAGAAAGCAATGATTAAAAAATATTTTTTTACCAAATATCTTTTACCCTTTTATTAAAGTTTAACAGTAAAGACAAGTCAGAATTATTATTTATCTTAGTTAGCTAAAAAATCAAGAGCTGCAATTAGAAGATATATTAGGATTCTAAAAAATTTTGTTTTGGTTTTTGATGAAAAAAGGATACATAACTTTATAATATTTTTTTTTACTCTAAAAATAATTTTTGAAACTTGCTAAGTCACACCAATGGTACTATTATTAATCAGGATATAATGTTACAAAGAAATCTAAAACTCACTATAAAAAAAGGAAGTTTCCCATTATTTTTATTCTAAATTTTTGGAACATTATCATATATATTGGAATAGTATCTTTCAAAAGTAATTTAATTTACTTAAAAAAGATAGATATTTATACAACAAATAAATGTATAATTGGATGATGGACTCTATTAAAACTTTCTAAGGTGAAGAGGATTATCAATAAAATTACTTAACTCATTAACGAGTTTATTTAAAAGGGGGGAAAAACTCATTCTAAAATAAAATGTATAAAATAAGTTTATACCAGTTCAATTTAAACAAAGAAATCTGATTTGGGAAAACTGAAAAGACACTTCCCAATGGAATATTTAAATAATACTTAAAATCAATCTTTCAATAAAAGTATGAAGTAATCTAGTAACTAACTTTAGAAATACTGCTATATCAATAAATAAAGTTGAAGATGATAAAGTTAAAGTGTCTACTTATATATTAATAATGCTTTACAAATAGGTAAATAACTATATGATACTAAATGTCCTGATATATATCAAGATTTAATAAAAAATCTGAATGTTTATTTTCAGTGAGTAGTATCTAAATTGGTGGCACATTTACATTTTCAAATGAGAAAATGAACACCTCATGAGCAATATCATGATTGTAAACATTTATTAAATAATGCAAATTTGCCATTGAATAGAAATCATTGTTGGGCCAATTGTTGCTTGGAATGTTGGATCATAACTTCAGAAAAACATTATTAAGTGAACCAGACCTGATGTATAAAATAGCAATTGAATAAGTGTACAGATAACTCATTTCATGAATAAAGCACACAACTGTTAATATGCCTTTGAAATCTGCAAAAGATAACTTGATTTTTTATTGCTGTGGTGCAAAAGGCCAAATCTAAGTTTTTTTTGCAGATTTAAAATGGTTGGGTCATGCATGCAATATGAAATGATTTATTTTGTGTCTACAACCAAAAAGATAAGAGCATAAAAACTAAACCGTAACCAGACTTTACATTGGGGAAAGTGGAGTAAGAAGTAAAGAAAATGTCAACAAAATAGATAACACTGATAATAGTCATATTACACTAGACAATCATTTGCAAATAAATAAATAAATATGCAAGTTGATAGCAGTGCAGGATTATCAATATTATCACTAAAGAATTGGAATTTTATTAGCAGTAAAAATAAAAAGTATAAGTTTGAAAATACACATGTATTCATCACAGATGTAAATGGAAATAAAATAGAGATATATGTAAGTTTGAAAATACACATGTATTCGTCACAGATTTAAATGGAAATAAAATGGAGATATATGGTAAAGTGATGGCACCAGTAAAGTTTAATGAAAGAAATAAAATGTTATCTTTGATCATAGTGAAGAGGATTGGCCAAAACTGGGATTGACCATTATGAATATGGCTTAAGACAATTAAGAAAGTACAACTGGAAGCTGAAGTTAGAGACAATTTTTCCCAGCTTTTTAAATCAGGATTACAGAACTCAACACTCAGATAATGAAAATAGAGTTTCCAAAGAATTCCCCACCTATTGTATTTAAACCATGTAAGGTTCCATATGCTTTGAAAGCAAAGTTGAGGAGACAATTACAGATATGATCTCAAAAGATGTGTTGTCACCAGTAGAAGACTCATTGTGAAATACTTCAGTGGTATTGATAATGAAGCAGAAGAAAACTATTCATCTTTGTGATTATTACATCATACTTAATAAATACATCAATAAAGGAGTTTATCCTGTGGGAATGCAAAATTCTAGTCTCACTACAGAAAATGTCATTCTTTATGAAGATAGATTTAAAGATCACTTTCCATCAAACCCTGTCATCAAAACAAGAGTTGAGTTGCTAATCATCAGCGCTCTCATAAGTCTATTTGAATGTAATAAGCTACTATATGGATCACAGTTGCCCCCAAAATCTTTCAAGAAAAAATAGATGCTTTCTTCCAAGGCATATAATTATTACTGCCCAATTCAAGCATGAATTGAAAATGCACATGGTGTCTATTCAAAATTGGTCAAAATTAGTACTAGACTGAATACTGTGAAGTATATATGTGCTACATTAGAGATCAAGTTTCTGGGATATGTTTTACTAAGCAAGGAAAATATCCCAACCTGGGAAAATATAGAGCTATCAGAAATGTAGTAAAGCCTAGAAATATTAAGGAATTACAAGCCTTCTAGGATATCTGAATTTTTATGAGAGTTTTTTTAAAGGAAAATCACATGTTCTAACACCTTTATATAAACTATTGTAAAAAGGATGTTGATGAATATGGACAAAAAAACAATGTAACTTGTTCAAGTCAAGGATTTGTTAATGTCTAACCAACTTCTGATACATTACCATAGTAATCAAAAGTGATTATAAATACTGATTCTTCAGAATTCAGAGTTGGAGGTGTCATCTCTCACCACTGTTTTGATAGTAAATGTCTGCTTTTTTTTACTGTATATAGATCATCATCCATCATTTGGAATTTTCAGTCCAAATAAAAAAGCTGAATATGTCAAACAGATGCTAATATGATGGATTAATAGTTAATTTACAAGCTAGGCAAAGAGATTGAACATGCAGATGCTTTATTGCAGTTACTAGTAAAGTACAGTGAAAGTTTTGTAATGAATTCAGCAGTGTTAAAGTTGCTGAGCAGAATAATCAGGATTGCAACTATAAAGAATTGATAAATTGGATTCCATTTAGGATGACCAAAAATTCAGCCAAATTATGTAGTCAAGATATGGAATGGCTTTCAAAATGTATTGATGTGCAATGGATGCTTTCTGATGACTGCCCACATGCTCATCCCAACTGAGGGTCACAGACAGGTGCTTCAATTGCTACTTAACATACATTTAGGTATTATACACCTGAAAGCTTTGGAACAATCGTATGTTTTGATAGCCTAAATTAAATCAAGAGATTGGACAGACAGTAAAAAACTGCTCTAAATGCAGTCTATAGTGGATTTGCTAAAAAGGAGATTTAAATCTTGGGTAGACTAAAACTTATTGGCAGAAATGCATATAGATTTTACTGGTCAAAGGAATGGATATCTGTTCTTAATTATTGTAGATTTTTTATTCCCATTGGGCTGAGTGCAAACTCATAATAATTACTAGCATAAAATGCATAACTAGAGCTCTCTAGGACATTTTTACTAGCCAAGGTTACCCTGAAACTTTACTGTTGGACAACAGAATTGCATTTATCTCTATAGAATTTAAAAGATATTTAGCAGATAAAGGAATATGCCATATTTTCACCATACCATATCACCCAGAATTAAGCTGTTTGGCTGAGAAAATTGTGCAATATTTAAAATCAACACTCAAGAAAACATCACCAAGGATATTAAGGAAGCATTGATAGAAGCTGTGTTTTATCAACACTTCATGCTAAGGGTGTCTATTTTGAAATGTTGACAGAATTATTATTATGGCAAATTTGTCATAATCATTTATCAAGGCTATTGCCAGCAGATTATATAATTAAAAAAAAAAATTATTTTAGATGAGAATTCCAAAATGAGATGAAACAGTATGGGCTACTAAAAAGAGATGAATTCTTGGTGTCATCATTGTGGTTACATCTGAAGTCATTAGAACAATTAAGCAAGAGAATTATACATCTGGAGACATGTCAATCACCTATATTCCCTTATGCTAGCCAATAGAAAAACAGACTCTATTGAAAGTGGAGAGTGTGTTGATAGTTCTTCAGCAAAAAGCAAAATATGGAAAAACCCCATTGACAATCAAGCTGGTGAAATAAATACTCAATCAGCTAATTGTACAGCTAAACTGAAGAAAGATGTATTATCACAAAGACTGTGATATCAGAAAAATCTGTGCCTCTATCTAAATGTGTGAGGAGTTGTGGAAGGCCTAAGAGATTGAAGGACTATTTTTTAGAGTGAGAGAAGGTATGGTCTGTCTGTGCACATGTATATATATATTTACTATTACAAATAAAGTTTGTGGAAAAATTGTGATTGCGTGTAGTTAGTACAATATTATTATTTCTGCATTTGAAACAACACTCTAGAAAATTAGCATACAGATTGACAAAGTGAATAATAAATGAAGTTGATATATACTAATTAGTCCTATAGTGTAAATAAACAGACATTAGCCAATAGACTGCATGTTGGGTAGAACAAAGCTCTAGCAAAACAGAAAGAAGCATCGGCTAAGCCAGAGCCATTGTATAGACTTAAAGTGCACAGATATGTTAAAATGGTCAGCCTAAGTGGTGTTAAGACATTGTCGGGGAAGTTATCATATTGTGCATGTATAATTTGAGCAAATGAAAGCTCAATGATATATGGACTACATTTATATATTGGCAGTATGTGAGGATAATCTATCCCACATGCCAAATAATTATTAATCACTTTTCTAAAACAACATGAACTTTGCTAATATTTTCATTTATTATTATTTTCATTATTTCAGTACAATAAACTTGTTGAGTTTTAAAGTTTGTTTTAGTGTATTTTATTTAATTTTGATGCTTATCTGGCTAGTATCATTTAAGATATCCCTGATTATATTACAATAAGATTCTTAAAAACTTCTTATTAGTCTCTAACACTCTATAATGTTTTCCAATGTTCAATCACCATACCATTCTGTTCATTCATAAGTTTTATTGAAAATTTCTGTTTCTAGTTTCTCTATCTATTCTTTTTTTCCAACTCCTTTTTCCCAGTGATATCTGGTGTAATATTTGTTTTGAAAATACAAAAGATCATTTTGTGAGATTAAATATGTAAAGTGAATGGATTAATATTTCTTAGAAGGCATTTTGTGATGAGCTAGAGCATAATTTTGTTTAAAAAAGACAGATTTTATTTATGTTATAAAGATTGTCTCAAGGATAGTCTAAAGAAGTAAAATATTGTTTTCTTGGGGAGAAAATATAATTTACAGACAGAATATAATGAGCAGATGCAATTAGGCAAAGTATTGAAGTTTTTCTAAAAGTAAAGTTCATTCTGTAAAAGTTGAAAAACAGTATTACAAAATGTCAAATAAACATTTTGAAGGGCCAGTACGTGATACAGAGAAATGTATTTGAGCTTGGTTTATATAGTCATTCTTTGACTATCTTTTTTTTCCATTTTCTGAAATCAACGTGGTGATATTCCCATTATATTTGGTTATTGCTTCTGTTTGTTAATAGTGGCTTGATTTTTATTTTGATTATTGTTTTCTTTATTATATGGAATAGACATCAAATGTTGTGTTATTACAACATACTTGCACGTTTATTTTTTAATTTTATAATTTACAGATTAAATTTCATATACAATTTATATATATAAAACCATTACTCCTGTTATTCTCATGTTTAAAAATTTATTTTTATGTTTAAACTTGTAAATATAACAATAGAGAATGTAAAAATATATACATGAAATATAGTTTATAAAAGTTGCAAATAGAAATGTTATATATAAATGTAAAAATAAATATTTATCTTACATGAGGCGTTATGTTTGAGCATAACGTGTAACGTATTATCAAATTTTAAGTCACTGATATAAAAAGTAAAATTAGTAAAGAATACAAAAGTAATATTATTTGTTGCAGTGAAGTGAGACCTATTCTAAAAATAGATTTGATGACCATAAAATTCTATATGAAAGAAGAAAGCAAAATGGCTGAAGAAATGTCTTCCGTGTTTAAATAGCTTAAATTTATGCACATATATGAATTTAAATTTTAACAATATAAACGTTTTATGTAAAGATAATAATAAGTACATTTAATAATAAAAAAAAGTTATTTGTAGTATCAGAAAGATTAAAAAAAAAAAAAGTATTGGCAAAATTCTAAGCTAAAAATACATAGTGCGTGTAATATCACATGACCTCTTGTATCTTGAAAAATAATAACTCCGTACTGGGGGATATGATAAATATTACAGTTTAAATGGCTAAGTTTGAATTAGCCAAAGCTAGAAATTGTAAGCAGATATAAAATTTTATTTACATGAGACTTATTACTAACTTAAATTTGTTATCTATATTGTAACGGTAATATATATATATATGTTGTATTTGTTTGCGTCTGTGGTTGTTTGCTATTAATATCAACATTATACCGACATTTTGGCAGGGTTACCATTTATTATTATTTAGATAGTGAGCCATATAAGCAGTTGTTGTAGAGGTGTAACGGAAAACTGCTTTCAGAAGGTCTACAACTGCTTGAGTGACCTACACAATCCTGTTGTTAAATTTTTTTTTGTTGTTGTTGTTGGTAGGAGAATCTTTCCAAAATGTGAATACGGTTTTAATGTTAACAATAAGCACATGCATATATAGACAAATATGACATATATTTTTTTACTCATTAAAATTTTGGTTTTTAATATATAAACTAATTAATATAATCTTTAAAACAAATATAAATATTGAGGTGACCATTCTCTTCACACTGTTAGTATCAATGCACATGCCATGCTCTTGTAAAATTATCATTTATGTATGCCATCTCAGCTTTTATAGAGAAGGACCAAGTGATATTATTATGGTTGAATGTCAAGTCAGAATGAGATTTAATTAAACTTTTTCTAACACAACTACATTCATTATTTTTAACCTTTTTTCATTACTTGCAACTGTGTATATACCTACAGATCTGCTAATTGTTTGGCACTTATATTTTTCTGTAATTTTTAGGATAAATTCTTTATATTTTAACTTCATTGAATAAACTTTAAAATACATTTTTAAAGCAAAGTTATAACTTTCAGTATATTTTTTATATACAATCCATAATATTTTACACTGTTCAAATGTAATATTTATTCATTTGTAATTCATTAGCTTTTAATTATATATCTCTGATTTATGCAATAATATATAATTTTATTTACATAATTCATATATAATATTTATAATAAAAACTATATATTCATGTATGTGTGCCCTGCATGATTTAATATAGTAGTTGAAATGACAGATTAGAGACTTAAAGTTCCATGAATTGCAACTCAACTCTGTGACTCCTAAAGCTCATATTCTTATGAGCTCCTGAGCAGCAAACTATTTGATTATTTTCTTTACTTGATATTATCAATTAAATTTGGTTTAAAAATAAGTTTTTAATTCTCTATGCTTTATCAAAAGTAGTATGAATGATAAGGGTGATAAGTATAGAGTGTTTCCAGACATATTTTTTTTGCTATCTAATTTTATTTATTGATGGATTTAATAGATGAAGCCAAGGGTAGGAAGAAATAAGTGAGCTTAACATTTTCATTACTACTGTATTAAAAAAATATGGATTATTTAATAACGTCATATGGATGTGTTTTATTTTTAAAAATATTTTTTCATCTGTTATTTTATTTATATTTTGATTAACTTTTATTTTCAATTATTTAGTTATATTTAAGAGAATACTTATGTGGCTTAGTAGATAGGTGGTAATTTCCTATCATTTTTTCATCTTCCAGATTTCCAATTTAATAGATAGTTATAAGATCATACTGAACTTGAATTTTTTTGGTAAATTCATGATAGTCTAAAGGTAAATTATGTTTTAAAATATTCTTGTGGTATTAATTATGAATATTTTGGTTATTGGATGCATTTGCAGATGTGTTACAAAATATTCATACTTTCTTGAAGGTTTATGATGATCGTAATTTAGATGTGATAATGTACCGGTCAAAATAGTATGCTTACTTAACAAGATTCAAATCCTAAGCAAAAGTACCTCGAATCCGATCATGCTTGAGATACACAGGTCTGGAGCAATCCTGAATTCTAACCTATTTGCCTATTCTTCGAATCTCTGACCCAATGAACAACAATTCTGAGGACACAGTAAAATTATTTTAAATCTGTGCCCAGAAGCAAAGCGGTAGAGCATAAGATCAGACTGATGATGATGATCGAGGTCGGAGTAGCCCAGGAATTACATTTATTATAGTTATTTATTCACTAATGCTAAGCTATTAGCTAAAGAAAATAGTTCTAAATATTAACTAGAAAATAATAATTCAAAAACAAACCAGGATTTACATGAAATTATATATATTTAATAAATGTAGAAAACACATATATATGTTCCAAAATTGCTTCACGCTTGGGACAATATTATTTATTTACAAAACTTGGGAATTTGTTGTATAAAATCCCCTCTATCACTCATTTAATAAATACAATTTTACAGATACAATTTTATAGTGTTTTAAAACTTGTGCGGAGTTGATAAGCTAATTCAAGAAAACTTTTGCTATGACACATCGTAGATGCCGAAAATAAATATAAAAGATCGTGACAGTTTTAACAGTAAATGATTTATTTGATAATGGGCAAAATATATGATTTCAATCATGTATTTCTTAGGAGAACCATTATTTATACTTTTATTCGCATTGTTTGGCAAAGACGTCTTTTAGAAATAAAAAACAAACAATGCACTTTATTTACGAGATTACATGATATAATAAATAATTATACAAATTGATTTTACGTCTCTGGGAATCGATAACAGTTTTTTTAAAGAAAGCATTTTAACTCAATGAACTGAACGTATTTTTCTTTTACGAAATGAATCATTATCTTCAACATATCATTGCGACTTACTAAGATTAGGTGGACGGTGATTAAATTAAAGACAAGAGTAACGGTACTAGCATACAATTAAAGAAATCTGGCCTTCATGGCATTTGTGTATATTTTATCATTTTAAAAGTGTATTTGAAACGAACTTAGATTGGACATGTCCACGCATTCTGGCGGAGCGATATCGAAGGAAAGGCTGGGTTTGAGAGCCCAGGATCTGGATATGCTCAAATTCGCAGCACATAAACCTCATGAACTTTACATTCCACAGGAAGTATTGTTCCTGATTACGAATGATTTTGAAAAGTAGGATGGGAGCTTTAGATGTTTCCAATGACTAAACAAACGAGAAATGGAGAAGATAAAATATCAGAATAAAGGAAAATGTATGCCAGCAACGTTATTGGACATGAATATAATTTTATAACATAATTTTGATATATTATTTTAAAACTTGGAAATTGTTTAACCTCTTGCACAATAATCTGTTTTCAATCCTGAGTCATTTAACAAATAGTAATGAATAATAACTCTATTCTATATCATTAAACTGATAAAATTTACATTTAAGTTCGATTTCTATATACGTATTAATTAAAGAATTAGCCCTCCGGGCAATGGTAAGAAAAGGTAGAATTTTATATTATGTGTCACGATCTTTTATAATGGCAACTAAACAACAAAGTAAAATAAACATCCACAATAAAATACTTTTAGATATACAACCAACCTAGCGAACGATTTCTATTTTAAATAAACAAATGAATATAATTTTACTAATGAATTTAATTAAAGTTGCGAGATTGATTGATACCAAGATATTAGAGAAAATATATATATATATATTACCCAAAATAAGTTGTATACATTTAATTGAGCCACATAAAGTTATATAAATATAAATTAAGCATGAAAGCAACGTATATTTAGAATTACATAAGTATTAATAAAGGATTATAGAGAGAGAGTTTACGAGCAAAACTAGCAAAACATCATAAATGGATCTATGAATTAATTTAGCTACAAATTATAAATCACCCATGAATGTTTATATTAAGGCAGCTCTAAATTACATGATTATATCTGAGATATCAGCATAGTGGCAGGCAGGTAGGTTGATAATCCTACATTATTTTATATTGCCAGTCAAATGGAATATGGCAGTTGCAGGCAGACAGTTCTTCGAGAGAAGAAAAAGGTGAAAAGATTCCTCTACTCATGCTTTATCATGCAGAACTTGTGTTGGCTTCTTAAAAGTAATTAAACTCAACTGACTAAAAACTCCTCTGAACTCAATTAAAAACTGAAAGTAACTTATCAAGTGAAAATCACCGACTGACTTTAAAAGGTCTTGTGGGTTATTTTTATACACTATCTCTATAATCCCTTTACCAACAACATTTAATTAACATGTTTTTATACAGATAAGGCTCAAAATGCCATTTTTAGCTATTTTAAATCATTTGACAACAACTGATAAACGATTTGTTTTCGATCTTAATTGCGATTGACAATTTTAATGAAAGGCAACAAGCTGAATTTAAACAAAGATTATTTTAGCACTTCGAGCCTCCCCCATTCTTCTTTGTTGTTACATTCCAATAGTTTAATTAAATACTTTAAATCAAAATACATATAGATATATAAAAAAAATTACAATTATATAAAGAAAATGTTTAGTTGTCAGCAATAAACATTAATAACATTATTGCTTCATTCATATATATACGCATCACGCACACTACTGTTTTACTTTACTAAATAGTTTTAATTTTATTAATTTCTCTAATCATTAGGCATACAGTGTGTGGGTGAATAGCATATATTTATAGCAAGGTCTACCCCTAGGAGGTTAGTATAGATGGTGAAACATGAAGCATCGATGATGATTAGACATCGATTACTTCAATAATATGTTGGACTATTTCCATCATCTATCATTAAATACTGAATGTCTAGAAAATTTTAAACTTTATTTAAACATTTCATATACAAACAAATGTTAGTAATAACACACAAATAGACAAAACAGGTTAGTAGATTATACAACATTATGAGTGGTATTATTCTTCACTCTTCTTTAGGTATTGCTGACCTGACCAGTGACAATATTTGCATAAGAGTTGAACTTACATCTTTAGATTCTTGAATATCCAATTTTAAGGCAACACTCTAACCAACTGAGCTATTCTGAATGAGTTCAGCTGGTTAGAGCATTGCCTTAAAAATGGATATTCAAGAATCTAAAGGTGGTAACTTAATCTCCTACACAAATATTGACATTGGTCTGGCCAGTAACACTTGAAGAGGAGCAGAGAATAATACCATTCGAAACATTGTGAAATCTACTAATCTGTGTTGTCTATTTGAGTGTTATTACTAACAGTTGTTTTTATTTGAAAAATTTAAATAAAGTTTAAAATTTTCTAGAGATTCAATATTTAATGATTATGTAAATAGTCCAACATATTATCACATTCATACTTTCTGTTCACTGTTTAATAATTAATTTGTGATGGGATAATATACCTGTTTTATATGGCATTTCAAAATACAATCTAAATTATCTCTATCCTATGTGATATGCATTTAGTGCCCCATTAATAGTTTAAACACCATATATATATATATTGTACCAGTCAAAACATGTTGATCCATCTAACATGAACTGGAAGTCAAAAAATGTACTTCAGACCCAGTCAAGATTTAGATCAACAACCAACCTGGATTCGAACCCATTTCCTAAGCCCAGATCAAACACCTAATGAATAGCTTATAATGATGGCACATGAGAATTTATTTTTAAATCTGGCCCACTAGCAGAGCAGAGAAGACAATATTAACTGCATTATAACTTAACTAAAATATGCATACACATGGTTGTATGTGTGGAAGTGGAGAAAATGGGAGTTCAAACTACTCAAATAAGTTAGACAATAAAATAGTTTAATATAACGAATTAATTATATACATTATAAATTAATTGCATACATTATTTTGTGCATGAATGAGCAAGCGATCTACCAAATGATAGATAATTACATAGTGAAATTCACACTAAGGGTTCTCATCTGCTCTTTTATTAACTAAATATTATATATACATTGACACACATCTTTGGTGGGTACGGTATTAAGATGCCAATCAATTATTAAAAGATTATGTAATATTGCTATTAACGCTTTGATTTATGGTTCTGAAACACGGTGACTAACATATAATTTTGGAGAGCATTTTGAGATTCATTACAGATATAAGAAAAAACTATTTTCACACCATTGCAGTCATGAAAATAAATAAAATACATTTGAAAAATTATATTTGATTATATGACAAAAGTTTCATTAACAATTTTACTTAACATTTGGAATGAAGAATGCTTTGTTTTCCCAAGGCATATACTGTCAAATAAAAAAATAACAAATTACAACAGTGGAATTGTATAATAAGATTGAAATAACATTTTAATTAACAAAACTAGCAATATTTGGCATATATATATATATATATATATATATATTGAGCAGAGTGCAAGCAAAAGAACTAATAATATGAAAAAATGGTGGTACTGACATAATGGCAGAGAAATAAAAGAGAAGGCTCATGCTTCTGGATGAAAAAATGAAGTCTAAGACCCCTTTCATGGGCAGTGCTTAGAGAAAAGTGGATAGGCATAGTATGTGTCAGGCATACTGAAATCATTGCCAGAAGCCTTTTTATATGAAAAAAGTGTTTCCAGGATGTTCAACAGGACATGAGAAGAAATCGATGGATTTGATCTTGCCACAACCCCCAGATTAGAAGCACATAATATATATACAAAGATAAGCCGGATGTCAGTAATGCAGTATGGATAAATATCACTAATAACATTGAATAAGATTTACTGCTTTAAAAATAAATGCCCCTAGTTTGAATGCTATAATTTATACAAATAATACATGATGCCACTGTAATATATATATATATATATATATATATATATATATATATACAAGATTTTACTTAATAACTAAAATAGTAAAATATACATTAAAATTTACCCCTTTACTTTTCTGCTATTTAAAAATGATTAATCCCACCTTCATGGATTTTACAACAATTGAGAATATTTAAGCATATGATATTATAAGAGTATGGAAAAATAAAAGAAAACTAGAAGTTATAGAAAACAACCAATAGGTCATATTTTCAGAATTGAATAATAACATTTATAAAATAAATAAGGTTTCAGAGCATTAATTAGCCTAAGTTCTGGATTCACCTGGGTAGAATCCAGAGCTAAACAAATAAATTTTTATACTAAAACATAAACAAACATTGACTCATAAAAACAATCTGGTGAGTGTATTAATTAATAATGTATTATGTTTTAAGGGGACGTTAATAACCTTGATTCATGGAAGTTTACTTTAAAAGAAGAAAGAAAAGATTTTAGAAATTCAACTCGTCAGATTGCTTGAGATTGGCATATTAATAATAACTAAAATAGTCATATAAAATTAAGTAATACATACATATAAATAAATGACCACACCAAAGTTAAAGAAAGCTAGAACATATGAGATAGCATTAAATAAAAAATCATTTGAGAGCAATTTACATATTAATTAAAAAGAGATAAAATTAAACAATACTTTAGGAGAAATCTTGATAGCAGGATTTGAGATTAGTTAGACTAGATTTATTTTCAGGTGGCATGAAAATCATTACCTTGTACAATTTTAAGAGTCCATTTTGACAGTCCAGCCTGTGCATGGCATCTAGGGATCCATGCGAGTTCTTAGGTGATAGCAAGGTTCTATTCAGCACTCCAAAGTTCTCATTTCAGGCTTTTTCTTCATTCTATGGAAGCATGATCATACGGTAGTGGCAGATGACCACCACAGATCAGAAAGATGATAAGCTTTCTATTCAATCATCATTTTTAAATTTCAATCCAGCATGGATTCTGTTAACTGCACAGTTCTCTTATTAGTAGCTATCTTTGGTGTTTTAAAATCAGACTGTTTTATACCCGCTCAGGTATTTGAGGAATGCTTTAAATTTCTTATTTCTAGCTGATACTCTAATCTCCAATCTAAAATCTTACATTTCTTTGTCCATTGTTTTTGATGATGCAAACGTTAGATAACATTCAAAAGTATATTCAAATTTATTTTCAGATTGGAAATAGATTTGATAAAAATGTTTATAACAAAAGTAAAATCTATTAATCTCATTCCCCATTTTATTTTCAGTACAACTTTAATTAAAAATTCCTTCCCAAGATTAAAACATTATTATATTTTCAACTCTTTAATTATTTTTGGACAATTAACTTTGCATCTTCCATCTTGGATTTTATAAAAATATACAGTTTAATAGAAAAAACAATTTAATAAGAAAGTTTTATAAATGACGTATAATAAAAATATTTATAACATTAATATTTTGTTAGTATGTTTGCTCCTATATCATATATATATATCTGAACCGCACCTATGTATTTTAATAAAAGGAATAATATTTTTTTATTATTAATTTCTTTTATTAAAATACATAGGTATTATTGAAAAGTTAAAATTTATAATTTTTAGGCATGCATATCAGAAGTATATATGAAATATACATACATGACTAAAGGAGTGGGATGAGATATAGAGTTTGAACACAGGCTAGTAGATGAAACCATGAAGCTCAATCTTAGGCTAAGATTGACTGCTTCAATATATATATATATGTATTTTATTATGATATATTCACACTTTGCAGGATTATGTGAAATTCAGATGTTCAAATGTCTACTCCACCTGATGAAGATAGGCTGATATTTGAAGTACATATATAATGAGAGAGTATAGTATGGATTTTTATATTAGAGGATAGCTACAATCTGACAAATTTAAATATAATAAAAAATGCACTATAAAACATAGATTTGATTGGTTATATATAACTGTGGTTCATATATATATATATATATATAGAGAGAGAGAGAGAAAGTAACCGAAAGTACTTCTGCGGATTTTAAGATTGTTTGTAGTTATTTATAAACCGTTAAAAATATTATTTCAATTATAATTATATATATATATAGGTAATTATATAATTAAACATTTATAAATACAGTAATTAGATAATTAAAAATTTTATCCACTTAGGAGCACTTTTAATTACCCTAGTAATCTTTGTCAACTAACACTTTGAAAGGCTAAAAATTTTAAAGTTATACTTTATATATATCTAATTACTGTATTTGTAAACATTCAATTATAAGATTATGTATATTAATTTGAAGAAATACAGACATCGAATTATATTATTACATATATATATACAAAATCATAAAACAATACAATACTAGATAACAATCCAAACTTTACCAAAATCCTTATACGACCATGGTTTCATCTACTAAACAAATAGACTTTCTCAAGTGAAAATCAAACTGAAGAAGCAACATATATATATATGCAAAACAAACAAACCTTCCCATAATTCATTTCAAAAACCAACTTCCCTTTATATCAAAAGATGTCTTCATAAAATTGATAGACTCAGATTCAAGAAGTTTTATCATTAAAATTTTCTTTCACTCTTCTCTTTATTTCATTCTTTTCATAAAAAATAACATTGCATTGTCAAACACTATTTTATGACCTGTATTTAATTCATGATACCTATGTTTAACTCTACTTATATGAACTTTAATTCTTTCATTAAGGCTAAATTTATTTTGATCTATATAAATCTTACTACAACTACAAGGAATTTTATTTATTACTAGTATAGTGTTAGGCAGTTTTGAACATATATACACACATTAACTTACCCAGCTTGTAATTGATTGCAAACTTTAATTCTTAAAGAAATAATTTTAATCGTATAAATTGTTTGCTATATAATGAATGAAATTAATTATAGAATTAAACCTGGATTTATTTTCATTTGATATTAAATGGAAATATGTCTGTGTTTCCAAAATAAAAGATTTTAATAAAAGTATTCCATCAACGCTTAGATCTGAAAGTTGCAATTGCTAGAAGGGAACGATTGCGATGGAACTTCATACAAGAAAATAGGAATTAAGGATTAAGAATAAAAAAACATGGCATAGAGAAAACAAAAATTACATGGCATATTTGTGAGAGAATAAAATGAACGTGATACATTGCTAAAGTTGATGATAATAGCTAAACAAATATCCCAAGAGATTGTGAAATACCTAGGAAAAAACCATATGTGGGATAGATAATAAGAAAAGGTTACTGAGTGATGTGCAAAAGAGATGTTTTGAATCAGAAGTACTGGAATAAGAAGATAAATAATGAATACAAATGATGATGATGTATATTTTTATAATAATTCAATTCCTTTTCTTAACCTTTTAATTGGTAATTAGTATTGTCTTGTAATGATCAGGTAATTAGTGTAATAAACTTGTGTTAGTATTTAACTAAGATATTAACCGAGCACAATCACCGACATTAAACTAATGTTAATAAGAATAATTATGAATTTTGTATGGAGGGAGCAAGGGAGACATCAGGCCAGAGAAATTTGTTTTAAAAAATGTAGATGCTAAATACTTGATTAGAATTTTAAATGGATTTTTCCATTTATTTGAAGAGAATAAATACATGAAATTAAGAGAGTCGACTGATTTATTAAATCCCCTCCCCCCTTTTTTTCTTTCTAGAATTAGAATTTTAAAATTTAATTTCTTTTTAATATTAAAAAATAGCGATTACTAAGCATTCTTTTCCTCATTTTTAATCCTGAAACATTTGATGTTGTAAGTGTGTAGTGTATATATATATTAAGTTCTCTAGTAAAAGAAGATGAAGTAATATTTGATCATCATATAGTTTTATTGCTTTCTATTAACACAGTTTATTTACTACCTCAATGTAAATAGTACCATGTGCAGTTTAGCCCAGTGATTGAGTCGTAAATTTAAGAATTAAATTGAATAAAAACTCACTATAGTTGATTGAATGAAATTTTTATGGTCAGTCTTCTATTTGGACGCTTCTACATCACTTTCAAGCATCAAAATATGCATTTTTTAAAAAGTAAATGCAGCTATCTATAAATGTTGCTAAGTCCTTAACATAATTAAGCTGCTAAAAGAGGCAAAACCCTCCATACAATAGGGTGTCTCAGTGCAAGCCAGAGTAATCAATGGATGCAAGGGTGTACATAAAATCCCTATCTAATGCCTACTCATTCAATATTTCCAGACTAGTTTATAGCTTGTGGCTTTCATCAGTGAGGAGCCTTGGATCTGAAAGCATTGCATCTAGATCTTAACTATGAGTCTAAAACTAAAAACATAATATTTACAATCCAAGCTCATTAGCTTGCATTGAGTGGTATCATTGTATGGAGAGTTTTGTCTGTTTTAACAGCTTGAGTAAGCATAAGAAATGGTGATCATATGAGGTCAAAATTAAGCTGCTTAATATATGTCATAAATATGTAAAAAATATCTATAATATTGTATTACTTATTAGTACTTTAATATTATTTTATTAATAATAGAAAAAATATTAAAATTAACTCATAAGTTTCACTATGACTGACTGTACTATTATTAAGGTGGACATTAAATAGATATATGTAATAATAAGACTTTACTGTTAAAAAAAAAGGAAAATTAGTAAAATCTTTGTGTATGTCATTCTAATAACTTTCGATTTGAACCAAGATTTAGCACTGTTGATAAGAATGTTGTCTAAAAACTAGTGTAGTGGATATTAGTTTTTCATAGATTAAAATTGCAGAATATATATAAAGAATGTCACATTGATCATCATTTTTTATGCTTGCTCAAGCTGTTAAAACAGGCAAAACTCTCCATACAGTAGCGCCACTCAGTGCAAGCCAGAGAAATCAATGGATACTAGAAGGCTTGTGCATAAAATCCCTATCTAGTGCTTTCTGGTATCCATTGATTACTCTGGCTTGCACTGAATGGCACTACTGTATGGAGAGTTTTGCCTATTTTAACAGCTTAAGCAAGCACAAGAAATGGTGATCATGTGATGTTTAGTGATTTAATACTAATTCTGCCTAACATGATAGTGATGGCTATGGTTATTAAAAAACCAAAGACATAAAAATGTATAGATACTGAATTGAGTTTAGACCTAATTGACTATATAAGCTAATAAGCTTGGATTGAAAATATGTTTTCATTTTAGACTGTTAGTTTTGTAGTTAAGTAGAGATAAAAGGTGGCTGCTGGAGGGTTGAATTAGATTCTAAGATCTAGGTGCAGTGTTCTCAGATCCAAGGCTTCTTACTGATGAAAGCCACAAACTAAAAACTAGTCTGGGTATATTGGATGTGTAGGCACTAGACAGAGATTTTATGCACAAGCCTTCTGGTATCCATTAATTACTCTAGCTTGAACTGAGTGGTATGACTATATGGAGAGTTTTGCTTGTTTGTATAAAGAATGCTTATCAACATTGCATTATAATACTCTTCTTCTTCACTGTTTCTTTATGAGAAGTTATTAGAAAGACCATTCCATTATAATTGGTTATTTCAAGGCTATTTTATCTTTTTCATTACTCAAATATAAATTATGTACCGGTATGTAATTTATAATTATATAGAACATCTCTGTATTTCATATTGTATATATACATATGTATATCATCACGACATAAAAAAAAGTAAAGACATTTCATTAATATTTCTATTATTCTGAGAACTTTTATATCTTTATCAGATTATTTTTTCATAGCATGATTGTCTTTTCTTATGAATTATTATTAGTGCAAGATTTGAAAGAATCTGACTTTGTAACCTTTCATGTTCTAGTTGTCATAAAGTTAGTATTTTTGATAATATTTTTAGATGTACTAATATTGTTATCAATAACCGGCATGATTTAGAATGATAGTAAAGAGATAAAGTCCAAAACTAAAAGTTTTTGGATTCAAACTCAACTATTATTTCTCATACTTAAACATTATATGATCTTCTAAAAAGTAATAATTTGATTATTGCAACATTTAGCATGTTGTTATAAAAGGTAGTTCATGAGCTATATATTTCTGGAGATTTTCAGGCATATTTATTTATATGTTTCAATAATGTGAAGTAGTGGAAGTTATTAAATATACTATAAAAAAATGTTACACATGGAAATAAAGAAGTGAAATTGAATTTTTTTATGTACATGTATTTAATTAAATATTAATTTTTAACTGGTTTATATCTAAGTTAGATATAATCTTTAGTTTAATAAATGATTAGTGATAATCATTGAACTGTTTATCTGGATTCAATCATATCAAAGTTGTGGGTAGATGAAATTTGACACTTATAAATCAAAATGTAATAATTTATTATTGATAAATACTCAACAAATGGTAAATATATATATATATATATATAAAAGAAATTGTGACCTGTGACAACTGATGAATGCTGATTCAGTACAAAATCCTCTTTGAAATCATTTGTCATTTTATGTGTCTTTATTCATATGTTTAAAGAATGTGGGGTGAAATTTATGATATTAAGTATATCTATAAAAAAATAACCATAGTTGTGTTAATTAATTTGATTGTCCATAGATTACCGTCCATAGATTATTGTATAATTCTATAATGTTAATTTAAAAAATTTATAAATAATACATTTTTTTATGGTAATAACATTATGAAAATTCAAATGTTTGATTCCATATTCTCTATTTATAAGACCAAAAATAAAAATTTTAAATAAATATTTATATATGTTTGTATGATTTAGTTGAAATGTTAGAAATTATGTATTGATAAAAGTTTTCATTTCTCCATGTTTCAAAGCATATTATTATAACAATTAGCTAAAATTAAATTAAATATAAACTATATCTTTGAGTTATTTGCTTTTTGCTATATATTTTAATTTTTATTATAAAAAAATAGTCAAATTATTTGTTGTTTTGAAAACATGTTACGTTTGGACACCAAAAGCAAAAAGATGGGCTTTGATCCACAAACCTTTAATATCTAAATCTAATGTTCTGCCATTCTTCTGAATATGTTTTAAGTGCATCTTCAATTTTATTAATTATGTATAAGATATATTATCAGATTAGCTGATATAATCAGAATTTATCATTGAAAACTAAAATATATAGTAGCTAGCATGTGGCACATAGATGTTGGTGTTTAAATTTAAATTGAATTTGTATCTTCAAAACTTCATATGATTTCTCTGCTCCTTCTAAATAACATTATAATTAATTAAAAATTTATTGGAAAGTATTTAGTATACTTAATTGTAAAAGATTAGCAAAATTCAACAGTAGAGACAAGTTTCTTTCTAATATAAATAATATCTCCTTTCTTTTATACTTTTTTTCAATGCAAATATGTTATTTTTACAAATCATTTTATTTCTTGACACAATTATAAGTTAAATATAAATTATGTATGTTTAGTTATAATTATAGCATATCATTTTTATGTAGTCATATATATTTCAATATTTTATAGCTCTGATTCTGCCTGGCAGTTGAAATTGTAAGAAAATAAATAAAATTATTTGTAAAAACAGTTTCTGTTGAAGAAAGTGTAAAAGAAAGGTATTATTAATTAAATTTGTTAGTAACAATGCATAAAAGATAATAGAGAAGAAAGAATTTTTTCCCTGATATTTTAAAGATTAAAACAGCATCTATTTGTCATCTTTTATATTTTCATAACTATTGATTATAAGAAGTTTAGTTTTATTTGTATTATGTCTTTTTTATGCTTTATTAATTAATTTACCATTTTATTGGAAATCTTCAAAGATGTTGTTTTGATCTGCTTATAGAAAACGATGTTTGCTATGCCTGCTAATATGTTCAGAAATATATCCATTATATTTTGTTTTTGCAATTACAATTCTTAAAACTATTTTTATTTATTTAATCTCATTTGCTTTTACATGTCGCACTTTGTTATAATAAAATTTTGCCTCAGTTTATCTTTTGGTTCCTCCTTCCTTATTCATTGCATTTTATATTTTCATTAATGGTTTAAAGTTTTTACACTTCTCTTTTATTTATTTTTGATTTCAGTACTGTATTGCTACTCAAAGTAACCATTCATTAAACCCATTGCTTTATTAATCATATTTGCATATCCTAAGGATTCTTCATTTAGTGTTATTCAACTGATTTAGGAGTAATATATTTTAAAAAAACTTTTTTTTCAGATTTTAATAAAATTATTTAGTACAATAATTTAATATTAATGAATAAAATTATAAAGATTTACAATTGCTGTGATAACTAGAGTTAGTATTAAAATATGTTACTAGAGTTCTATTCTACTGGGGAGTAATTGATATGTTTTTGGACATGTTTGAGCACTGTTCACGTGCCATATCAGAACAGTTATAATTCTAAAGTGAAAAAATGTTTTACTTCAGATATAATTGCAGAATAGTGATTATTAAGAATTGTGTAATAATCAGACTAATTCTCATAGAAAGAAATTATTAAATATTTTAAAAATACTGATTGCTATTCAGGTTAGTAATTTTATGGTACTTTACATTAATGTGGTATTAAGAGCTATGAACTTAAAAGCTAACAATTCTGGATCAATTTTTAGCTAATTAATGTTAAAAAATTTGAGTTTCTTTTTCTGAAAGGGACTATTATTTCAACATACCACTGAGATTGTACAAATGTTACATGACTTTTTGAGCATTAAACTGTCAAACATCACATGATCACCATTTCTTATGCTTGCTCATAACTGTTATTAAAACAGGCAAAACTAGCCATACAATAATGCTGTTCAGTGCAAGCCAGAGTAATCAATGGATACCAGAGAGCTTGTGCATAAAATCCCTATCTAATGGGGATATTGGATGAGTAGGCACTAGATGGGGATTTTATGTACAAGCCTTCTGGCATCCACTGATTATTCTGGTTTGCACTGAGTGGCATTACTGTATGGAGAGTTTTGCATATTTTAATGACTTTTTGAGCAATTAATCTTAGTAGGTTGCAAATCCCTAAATGGTCTTATAATAAAATAAAATTGTCTTAAGTATTATAATATAGCAATAAGGTACAAAATGTAATTTTTAATCTGCCTTTTGCTAAATTATGAATCAAAAAACTAAACTTTGCTGCACAACTGATAAGGAAGTAAAATATTTTGGAATTATGACGCTGCATGTCTATGCTTTAGTTTCACTTTTTAGTAATTAATTGTAATAGATGTTTTACTTGTAAGGTCAAAGAATGAGTTTTAAATTTTGTAAAAAAAAAGAAAAAAAATTGTCAATGAATAATTATAAGCAAAATAGACAAGATTAAAATATTTCATCAATTTCATTGTAAGACATAATTTTTATAAAAAATAATTGGAGTTCAATTTGAATTTCAATTTGATTATATATACACTGAAATACTCAAATCTCATTGCACATAAAACACTTTAATGGTAATAAATAATTGAAAGATTTTTTTGTATAATACTGAATTGACACACACATATACAAATAAATATGTATATTGTAAATTCTTTTAAAAAACTTCGATTTTAATTGTAAAAAAAGAGAAATTGATAGTTTTTTTTTATTATTTTAAAATATGCATAGCTTCTCTGGAGAGTATTATCTATTGTAGAATGTTAATTTGGAAATGTTTCCTTTCATTAAAAGTAGATATATTTAAAACTTTCTTTTAATTAATTTTGAAACAACTCTATGAATTGTATTTTGTTTGAGTTAAGATAATTCAATTATTAAAGTTAACTATAAAACATTGAAGAATTGTTTGCAAAGGAAAAACTCTCTTTGTTGATGTAAAAATCAATTACATTGTTTACCAATTTTTCTGAGTGCATCTAATTGTAAATGCCTTTTTTTGTTGTTGTTGATTACAAATTATTTATCTTATTTTTTATTGTTGAAAGTTATTGTCCAATAATAGAATATAAAGCAATAAAACGTCTATGCAGTCATAATAATTCTCTTTGGTACTGTAATATTAGAGCTGCGACATGAAGAATTATAATCGTTTAATTATTAAATTAATTAGGTTATTAAATAAAAAAAAACATATTTTACAATCTACATTAAAAAAACAATTTAACAAAAAAAAAATACGAAAAGCATTAATGTGAAGAATAGTTAAAATGCGTGTTTAAATCAAATTGAATGTGTGTTTGCACGTGTATATTCTGCATAATCTATTTTAATACATTGTACAGGCTTACACCTGCATTTATGTATGTAATATATGCGGGATTCGAACTCAGACTTTCACACGACCTACAATTCTCAGTGCCATCTTATATTGCTGACTCACCTGATCACACACATGTTGAAAAGATAAATAATTACCAATATATGTATTTCGTGCTAAACCAGCACTCATTAAAGTATGAAGATTAGTATAAAGTATGAAGATTAATATAAAGCTGAGTCCTAATTGTATATATATATATGTGGAGATGGTATTCTGAACCAACTGATGAGTGCTGATTTAGCATGAAATACGTATATTAGTGATTATTTGTCTTTTCAACATGTGTGTGATTCAGGTGAGTCAGCAATATAAGATGGCACTGAGAATTGTGTGTAGGTCGTGTGAAAGTTTGAGTTTGAATCTTGCATATATTACATATATAAATGCAGGTGTAAGCCTGTACAATATATTAAAATAGATTATGCAGAATATGCACGTGCAAACACACACTCCATTTGATTTAAACACGCATTTTAACTATTCTTCATATTAATGCTTTTCGTATTTTTTTTTGTTAAATTGTTTTTTTTTTAAATATAGATTTTAAAATATGTTTTTGATTTAATAATCTAATTAATTTAATGATTAAATGATTATAATTCTTCATGTCACAGCTCTAATACAACAGTACCTTTTCTTTTTATCATTTCAGTCTAGCAATAGCAGCTCTATTTGATTAATTAATTTATGCATTTTAATTCATATTTGAATAATTTCTATTCTAAGTTATATATAATTGATATTTATCATATTCTCTGTTATGTTTTAAATAATATTTTAAAATATGTATTAAATCCAAATATTTTTCTGCTGCATGTGAATCAAAAGTAATGTAGTAAATTGGATATTTTAATAATAAAAAAGATGATGATATTTGAACTACAAATTGAAAATAGTGTGCATCTAGGTATTCCCCCTTTTAGTTTTGTTTATATATATATATATATATATATATATATTGTACCAGTCCATACTCCTTGTGGAATTCTTTTCCTAATCTTGCACTGAGCATGAAGTAACCAAGATTCAACAGGTAAAGAAATGGATATCAATCTAGCTGATTGTCTGTACTCATGTATATTGGTACTTCCAGCTAAATTGATAGAAAGAGTGGATTGACAGGACTCTTCCAGTTAAAAACACCCTTTAGTTGATATCTTATTTGAATGCCCAAATATTCAGAACAATGGAAAGTACACACCTTTGAAAAATCTATTTACAAAATAGACTTTAGTGTGCCACTTCTAGAAAAGAATCAAAAAAATGAATTTTTCACCCTCCTAGAAGGATGTGCAATACCATATGTTCAGCCAAGCATAAGAATAAGATTTAACACCCCGGTAGAGCAATATCCCTTTGTGGATAGCTCAGTCACTCTACAATCTAGGGTCTTCAAATGGGTAAGTTAAATGATTATTACTGGTACATGGTTGATAAGGAAAGAATACATTTTGATCAATATAAATAATAATATGAAAATGAAACAAGTTTAATATTATGATTAAATATTTATTTAATCCCAAATACCCACCACCGTTTGATACTAATGATGATATAATAACAAAATACTAAATAATTAATTATCCCAAACCATATATATTCGAGGCTTTGAAATAGATAAAATACAATTTTAAATAAGAAAAATAATAAATCCCTAAAGCTATTTACAATGTTTGTAAGTAATGGAAGTGGTCTGAGCCCCTTTTACCCAATAGAAGTAAATTTTACTTTGTGTGATTTGATATACAGATATGAGATTCTCAGTCATACAGGCATGCGCTTTTACTGATGACTTTAAAACCTTTTTATTGATAGCAATATAATAAAAACTATGCATATATTTGCACTATGAAATATTTCACTAATTTCATATTTTCAACAAGTCAATAGGTTGCATTGGCTCAGATACTATATCGTACTCACCATAAGGTACTGTATCTATTTCCGTTTTGCCAGAGATAAATTTCTATACATGTATATACGTGTCGCACAATTATACACTTATGTTTATTTTAAATATAAAGTTATTAGAGTACTTGCTTACAGGGAATCTATAATAGATCAATCCCTACTTACACGCATCTTGAGGTGCAGCAGTGACAAAAAAATAACTTAAAAAAAAAGGATATATGGTTAAATACATTTTTAGATATTCAGCATGAGATATCGTATTTACCGAATATTATAAGCGTATGTATGCATATATATTGAAACAGTAAGATTCGTATTCGAATCTTAAGTTTCACCTTTTTCTGTCGTCTCTCACTGACCGGTCTATCCCGCCCAAATTTAAAGTTTTTGGTATCGAATTGTGTGTGTAGCAATCTTAAAAAAGTATAAATATATGTAGAATTCAGCTTAAACACGCACACATTTCGATCTCAAATTAAACGCAATAAATAGGGATAAAATAATATAATTTAGATTTCTTTTAGTTATATAATTTTGTATAATTTTAATCATTTATTTTGGATTATAAAGTTCGTATTTATTGCTTTGTTTAAATTTCATTTAATAATAATTCTAAAAATATCTGATGTAATATTTAATTAAAAGTTAAAATAATCTTATGTTCCCTTTTTGTTTTTGAAATTTAAAAGCATTGGTCAGTGATAGATAATAGATTAATTAAAGAAAAATTCCCCAAAATATAATTAGTAAATGTAAAATGTAAACAATAGAACAGCAGCTTTCTTTAATTAAAAACCAACAAAATGCATTGATTATCCTCAGGGCAGATTAAGTAGAACCTAAAAATATCTTAACAAAAATGTGAAAGATCAAGATAAAAAAAAGAGGCCATCTTAGACTTGCTGGAGACATTCACTTAAACTTTAGCTTTGCTCTCGATCACTGAGAGTCTCCAAAAATATAAAATAATTTGTTCCTGCCAAGGTATGACCGAGTAAAGCACCTAGATTATTCTCCACCGGGAGATGGCCTATCGGATGCTGAACTTTCATTGCCTGTCATAAATTCACCATGAAGATCTGCTGCCTGAAATGAATGAGAAAGCTGCTGCTGCCATGAAATTAAAGGAATATCTACATACAAGAAAGACTTGCCACTCGTGAACTTTTGCTGCTAAATTAATGGAATCGGAAAACTTCTTATAAAACAGGTACCTGTCTGTGTTCAAACTCTAGAGTACTCTAATAATATGCTATAGCTCTTCTTCATACTACTTATCTAAATTATAAAATGTAAAACTACCATATGTATAACTAAAACTGAATAATTAATTTAATATATTAATTTCTCTAATAATCTAGCTTACCTCACTCTGTCTTTCTTGGGTGCGTATTTCTATAATCTACATTTTATCTATATTTATTATCTAATTATTGCATGCTCACAATTGTCTCTATTTTCAAAGTTTAAATCTATGATCGTTTAAAACAATGAATGCGTGTCAAATTTTCATTAATATTTACTTTCTTTAATAACTTTCATATAAATCGACACGCATTCAATGCTTCATTTATTGTAATGCAGGGGTCTACAACTTCGCAAATGGCTGACGTATTAGTTATAATAATTCCCAATTTATATATGTTTTGTATATATTAAATCATCATGAATTTTCCATAGAATTACATTTCTTTGAGAGTCACCAACGTTCTTTAGTAAATGTTGATAATGTCGGGCCGAATTAGAAATCCATTTAAATCTTATCATAATCGTTTATAAGTATACACATGTTACGTTTTAGAGACGCGATGACCCATTCCGCTGTAAATATTCCGGATTCTTCAGGGTTGAAATTAACCCCAGTCGTCCTACACAAGCGGGCATAATGGGTGCTCTCGTAGGATTTGACAATGTCATGCAGCCAGCCGGCCAATTTGCGCCACGTACCGCTTGTCCCTGGTTATGCTTATGTGACACCTTACTTCATCGGATCGAGGCAGAGACCAGTCTGATATTCTTATAAACCCATTTGCGGCATTGCAGTTTCGATATACTGCCATTCCATATCGCCTTTCTAAAGCGTACCACGTGTTCCTTCACTTAATCTTATTATTCTATATATCACTCCGCCTCTGCATTATCTGCATAATTCACTCTCAAATAAATGTTTGCCCTTAGTTATAAATAAATATTTTAATTAAATAAATATATGTCCGCCGCCACTCTTAAATCTTACTTTTAGACTCTTGCATTGCAAAGGTATAAATCCCTCCAGGCATGCATTAGAAATACTTACTCGAGAATTTTAGGTAGCTAGATTAAGCCTTCAAATAAATTTATTCCTTTTGTAAACATTACAGTATCGGAAATACCGCTACTGAAATCCTCAATATAAAATAATGTCTAAATAAATAAATGTACTCTTTAAAATATAATGTCGCAAAGTCCGCTACTGAAGCTTTAAATCCACAAAATATTAGTAAATGATTTTATTAAAATGTATTAATAAATAATTTTAAACTATATGTCTGCAGTTACGTTTCATTTATTCGATACCCATTCTATATAATATTTCCTCGATTATGTAAATATGAATGTTTAATTAATATTAGTTTGATTATTGGCTAGCTCGAGAATAAAATCATGAATCTCTTGCATCTCCCTGACCACCGTGCCTAAGGAAATATTTACTAATGTCGCATCAGATGCGTTGTTTCGTGGATTGTATTGTGGAACCGATAAACTATGTTCGAACTCAGTACCACGGGTGGCTTCGCTACTCGATGGTGCTGCTGTTCTGTATGGTGGTCGAATTCTGCACTATGTTTATGAGTCACACGTTTTCTGACCGTTACAATATATATACATGCATATTTATATATGATGAGTTTCAGGCATAACAACAAGAGCAAAATGAATAGCAACAACAACAAAAAAAGAATCTCATTGCAATCTTTGTTGAAAATACTAGAATTTAAAATAGAAAAATTGACTCAAAATATTTAAGTAAAAGCTTTATCATTTATGCCCATAATAACCGTAAATTAAATATACGTATGCGAGAGACTCTCTCTCTTTTTTAAATGATTAATAATAATAACAAAAAAAATAATAATCGGAAATATCAAAGTTAATTATTTCAATATTAATAAATATCTTAAAATAAACTTATATCTGCATCTTCATTCTTCTCTTCTGGGCTCTTGAGTGGGCTTCAAGTTAACTGGCTGTGTGGTGATTTCATTCATTTAGCAAGGCGGCATTTGTCATCATCATGGGCGGCTGGAATTGGCATGGTCACATCTTGGCGGCTTGGGACAGAGAAAGGGCGGTGCACTGGCTAGTTGTCTACCCCACGGTCATTTTGCTGGAATCTCTAGCATATTGCTTCATATCTTCTTTTTTATATATCTAATAATATTTAGGATTATTAATAAATTTTCATAAGCTGTCTCCAATGGTTACTCAAATCCACAAAGACAAGAGTTCTTAAAAGAACTGTGTAATGGATTTGTTCTTAAGAATGTCACTTATAGTCCTATTTGTAAATGAATCTTTAAGTAGCTGGTTGCTTGGAGAATTCTGGAGCCACAAAAAAGAATGACTTGCCCAGAATGGCTGCCAAAGAAAGAATGAAACCCACAACACTATCAACCCCACCAATAAGAACCAATTCAGATATCCCTCTGAGAAGAATGAATCAGCCAATCCTTTTAATTTAGCTTATCACTTAGGTTGCAAACATTCCTTTATATTTTTCCGATTAAATTGTACATTTTAAGTTTGACATCCATCTTGAATAACTCAGACCACTTGCTTACAAAATCAATTCAAAAGAATTTTTTTAAAAGAGATAACAGTTTAATTATAGCATTATCAAACCTTTTGCTTTAGATCAGATTTTTGCAAAAGCAATTAACATTACTTGCTTATGGAATAAAATTACAATCTTTAGAAAAGTAATTAAAAAAAATATACAGGTATGTTGGAAAATAAAATAAAAAAAGCAAATACATATAATAACATATCATAAAAAATATACAAAAAGGAAAAACAAAAATAAAAAATACATGAGTTTATTATACATGTACAATATTTAAATTTGTGTGTGTGGGCATTCTACTGCTCAGACCGAACCTCCATTATTAATCTAGCACATTTTTATATTTGTTGTGCTTAATACAGACTTTGTGCAAGGCCATTTGATAATGCCTGGCACAATATATATATATGGTCTTTTACAGGGTTATTAAAATGAGTGCTTTTAATGATTCTATCAGTGTGAGAATAAAATAGTCAAATTTATGTAAACTTTATTTATCTTTGCAATGAATAATTTCATTCTTGTAAAATGAGTGTTAATACTTGTGAAATGTTTTCATGTTGTTGCATAGGAGTATTCATTAGATCTTAAATTATATATATATATATATATATATATATAATATATATATAGATAAGCATATATATATATATATATATATATATATATATGCTTTTCTAATAACTGATTCTCACCTCTTTTTTTTTGGAATAAAGTATAAGCAAATAAATTCTTTAGGTTATTAAAATGTAGTTTAAAGTACAAATGGATTTTATTGAACTCAAACCACATTTCTTAAATAGATTATAAATATTTGAATCTTTCTATATTATTAATATTTATTCCATAAGTATCTTAATAATTTATAATATTAAAACAACTTTTTAGGAACTCCCTTCCAAAATTTATTACCAGTTACAATATATATCAAGATGTGAATAAATGATAAATAAATGAGTGTTCTAACTTTTTTTTTTCGTATGTCAAATGCTTTGACTGGGGGGCGAACCTGGGCCAGCTGCTTGGAAGGCAGCTATGCTAACCACTAGGCCACCAATGCTTGACATGAGGATGCTAACTTAATTACAAATGATCACAGAAAACCAGTTTGATTAAACAAAAATGAACATTTGTTAATATAAATAATAACAACAATGATAATAATAATGATGATGTAAATGAAGAATCAAATAAAATGTTTTTTGTTGAATAGTTTCCACTTAAACTGATTGCTATTTATCTATTATACTTATTAGATTATTTTATTGATGTATCTATTATGTGCTGTATGTAGACAATGCACTAAGAAACAAACAGGTTATACACTAGCACAAATATTGCTGAATATCCTGGCACCTCACTGACAATGCCAGAAGCAGAAACTGGTCTGGGGTTGAGGATATTCTCAAAGCTTGTTAAGACCTTATTTTGCAAGCTCTATATATAATATAATATTTATTATTTACAACAAAAAATTTACATAAACAAAAAACAGTAATTTACAGCTCAAAATCTTCTTTATGTTAGTGCTGAAAATCCCACAACATTTTCTATTGTGTACATTGATGTTATTTGTAATCCATACTTATTCCAAGTTATTAGCATTCCAATAAAATGATCTATTTTGATGACTTGTTTTTATTTTTAATAAAGTATTCCACACTTAGCATCTTACAATGTTTAATCCAGGCATTATTTATATAATTTTTTAAAATATCCTTGTTAATTTACATTCAATAATTCACTCTGGTATATCACTATTTATCACAGATAAATTTAACCAAAGTTATTTTGTGGCTTCCCATAATATTTATTTTTACTTTCAAATAAACTTAATTATATATATATGCACTAACTTTTGTCTATTTGTCTAATGAAACAAATGAAAAAGAGAATCTAATTTAAGATCAAGGGCTTAAAAAAATTTATCCCAATTTATATCATGCTTTTGTCATTATCCTAGATATTATTTTTATGACATTTTATATTGTAATACTTCAAATTTTACTTATTTCCCTAACCAATATCTTATTCAGAGCCAAATCTATCCATTTGTTTATTCTATATAAATTTTTTTCTAATAAATTGGCATTCCATGTTGTTAAAATGCCGTTTACAAACCTTTATAAAATAAATATTACACAATATGTTTTAAAAATAATAAAATGTAATTCTACTAATCAAATACAAAATAAATATTCGATCCTATTTATCTTTTTTTATATACCATAATCAATATTTTAAATACCAGTTTTAAATAAAATAAATGTTTTTAAGATAATATTTTTAATACATTTAATTTAATGCCATCTAATCATACCAATATTCCCATATTTTAACAATAATTTAATATTTTATTTGGTTATGTTTAAAGATTATTTTTGAAATGTATGTAGTAAATAAAACACCAACAAATAAATTTATCAATATATACTTTATTTTATTATATCCCTAGCATAATATATTCATTAGTTTTATTATATCATCCTTAGAATCAAATAGCCAATACTAATCTTAAAATTTTCTCACAAAATAAAGAAATAAAAAATTTTGATACATCATCTTTTAAAAATATGCACTGTCATTTTATGATGATTTGGTTTTTTTAAATTTGTATTCAATGACATGATAAACCAGTTTAATTACTTTTAAATGAAATGATTTTAGAACTAAAAATAAGCTAACAAAATTTTTATGTCCATAACATCACCAAGTTTACATTCAAATTCTATGACTACAATATATATTGAGGAAAATAAAACAGCATTAACTTAAAAAAGGAAAGATATAAATAAAACCTAAATAATAATTTTAATTAATAAGATGATTGAGACTAAAGATGTATATAAAAAGTCATAGTGGGATAGAAGTGGATGATCCAATAAAAGAAGAAAATCTAAATACTATAGGACATATGTTTTTAAAGTCATTAAAAGTAAAAATGGAGACACCATTGAAAAACAAAAAGTTGATGGTAAAATAGTCATTAGCCAACAATGTAGAAAAAAAATGGAAGAGAATATTGAAAAAATGATAAGACTGATAAATCCAAAAATAATAAGAAAATGCTCAAGTTTTTTTTTTCCTCATATGTCATAGCATCGGCCAGGATGCAAACCCACAACTGTCTGCAACCAACTACTTGCTTGCAAGGCGGTTGTGATGATCTCATGGCTAACAACACTTGACAGAAAATGCTCAAATTGATAGAGAAATTATTAAAATATACAAACCTAAGAGAGATTTAAACTTGATGTGAATAATAGAGGAAAAGCTGAAAGTATTAGAAGTTTTTAGCAAACTCTAAAAATGCTGGACACACCATAAAAGATGATAAACTTGATAACAGGGATAAAACTACTGCAGCAAACCCTAAAACTGTAATTAATGTTATAGAAGAATTTAAAACTGATATAGACAGTGTACAAGATCATAAAATTGATGGGAACTTTGTTCATAGAGGATGGACTAGAAAAAACTAAAATTGATGCAGTAGATGCAAAATATGGTGCAGGAAGTGATATCAAGGAATTGCCCAGTGATAACTTTGAAATATAAAAAATTGTTAATTAAAGATAATATTATATATAACTTTACAAGGATAGTTGAATGCGCTACTAAGTGACGTTTATATTTTTTGTTCTTTTTAACAAATTTTAATTTCTGTATTTTCTAATATTTATTTATAAGTTTATGTATAACTTTGTTATCAATATAAGAAGAGAATTAGGCATTAAAAATGAAGGAAAAAGAATGTATAAATATAAAAATAATGAATGTTGAAATGATCACTATGATGATGAAGAACTGATTTGGTCATTGTTTATAAGCAAGGTGAAGATCAAGATAAACTGAAACAACTACAGTTTAAATTTTATTGAATATATTAAAATATTGTATTTTGTTGAAGATAAAATAATAGAAAATAAACTTGATTTAAATTTGCCCTTCATAATATATTTATCCATTGATTATGTGATAAACCTACTGTAGAGAATTTGATGATAGGAATTATTTAAAATATTATGTCTAGAAAACATTATTAATAAATAAAATCTTAAATGAAATTGTTAAGACCATAGGTGATCTGTTGATTTTGATGTCTGTACTCCTTATTGAGAATAAAGTTTAGGTATTTGTTGGATATGTTTCTCATAATTGTCATAAAAAGATGTTGCTAAGGATCCAAGTTAGGTTTTTATAGTAACTGGAGAATTCATGAAACTCATGTTAGATGTCTCATAACTTGTCTTTTATATTTGTTGAAACTACCTGATTTAAATATAGTTTTTGTCAAGCAAATTGTTTCTCAGGTGCTTAAATTTAGTCATCTATTGATATTTAATCAGTTGTTTATTTTTTGGTGTCTCATATGTTGCTTTCTAACATTTTAATAGTTGTTGCATTCTTGATTATTTCATTTTTTAATTATTCTTGAGATTAGCTTGTAGCTGGATTATGTTACAAATTAGATTAAGAAATATGTAAATAACAATATTACACCAGAAATTTACAAGTTTTCAAAAAAAGTGGGATAACATAGTTATGGATGGTGTTGCCATTGGTGAAGAGGAAACCAAAACTTAGATTATATAATCCAAAATATTTTGTAAATCACATTTTAGGAATCTTATATAAACTTATTAATATTTTTTGCCTTCATAACAAAAAAATTTATTCAAAGTTATTTTATAGTATTTGAAATATTCTGGAGAATCAAAAAAAAAAAAAAAGGTTCAAAAATAAAGTGTTTTGTATGCAACTATAAAAGTTGTAATCTCACAATAAGATGTGTTGGTCTAATATTTAAATAAAATTGCAGTCATTAATGTAAATAACAGAATTAAAAACCTGATTAATGTAGATCAAATACATCTTGTAGGTTTAAAACAAGTTCAAAACAAACATAAAGCAAAATCATGAATACATCAATGCATATTTGCTAAGCACAAAACAAACCCTAATGGAAACAAATCAAATATTGTCTAGTTGAAAAAGAAAAACTTACTGTTATATAATGCAAAGATAGGAGCTTTAGAAAGCAGAAAAATGTGACAAAACAGAATAAGGATTTGGATTGTAGATATAGTTTATATAGGTATAGGAGTGCATTATACATTTACCTCTGGAAGTAAAATTTAAAAAAAAATTCATGATAAATTGTATGACAGTAAAAAAAAAATGTATACATAAAAGAATGAAAATGAGTTATGAACTTGAATACAAGTTAGAATAAAAATATGTGCTTATAATGATGTCCAAGAATAATTAATGTAAGAGGATGTCAAAACATGACAAACTACCACCAATGGTGATCAAGTGCATGACCCAGCTTGGTTGTAATGCTCTGCTGACTTGATTTCTAAATGTTGTTTGAACAAAACGCAAATAGTTCAGTTATATATTATAAAGGAATTTAATTTTAAATATTTGAAGTTAAAAATTGTTTTTTTTTTTTTTGATGATGTATGTGCCATAACTTCAAAGAACTTTGCAGCAAGTCGTTATGATTAAGAATCAGATTGTAATGTAGTGAAGTCATAACTTTTTCACACTGCAACAAAACTGGGTAGAGTTGGAGTGTGGAGTGGAGTGAAGCCTGTCCATTAAATTATGAAGATTGACTATCTTAATATATATCTGAGCACTTATTGCATATATGTGTAGAGATGATAATCTGGACCAACTGACAATTGCTGGTTTAGCATGAAATACGGATATTGGTGATTATTTATCTTTTCGACATATGTTTTCAAGTGTATCAATGTTATGAGATAGATTGGAGAGTGGTGGGTTGTGAGAAAGTCTGTGCTCACATCACTCTACATATAGTATATTAAATGTGGATTCACGAGTTAAATGTTGTTGGATTAAAGTTCAATTCTGTAACATTTGATGCTCAAATGTTACATGATCTCTGACTGGCAAACCATTTAATTATGCATATTTATTAGCTTCTTTCAGTTTTGTTTATTTATATTTACTATCAATTATTAGAATTTTTAATCTTTTTTCTTTTTGGGTGACAGTTTAGTTTTAAAGATCTTATAACTACTATTAGCTTAGTTATCATGGTTACTATGATATTTCCCTCTTATAGATAATTACTGATACAATTAAAAACAAAATTATTTTTTAGTCATCTCAGGGTTTAAGTGCATTGGCATGTAGAACACTTAAAGTTTTTTTTTTTGTTTAGATAACTTTGTTACAATAACAGTTGTAAATACTTAATGAAAAGATTGAACAAATAAATATTATTAAACTAGCAGCAGAAATCCACTCTTCCTTCTTCTTTTTGTTTCTTTCTCTAACAGTTTTATGCGTATTAATTAGTTTAATTGTGATATTAATTCAAAAGCAGTGAATTTTAAAATTGTCCTAATAATACTTGCATAAGTCCTGAGATTTGAAAATGCATTTAATGTATGTGTAAGTTAAATAATTGTTTATTCTCTGATTTTAGTGAAATATTCTAAAGTATCAGATTTTGGAATCTTAATTAGATTATATATAATAAAAAATACTTTGGCTACATGACCTAATCGTTGCTTTTTTTTAAATTCTCAATTACAACATAGTCAGTCTCTGATTATATATGTCTTTTTTTCTATCTCTTTTTGTCCCAACATATATATAAATTAATAAAAAATAAATTTTTAAGTTTTTTAAATTTCTAATTTGCTTTGCAACCCTGTCGCTGCGATAGTAATACATCATAAAATAAGGCTGTTGCTACTTTCACATTACAGACTAGCATTTTAAAATTATTTTAAAATTATTTTTATCTGCATTTTTATATTCATAATTATCAATTTTTATCACAAAAAAAATGAAGAAGGATAGCAAGTTTATTTTTGTTGATGTCTTAATATATATACACATAATTGTTAAATAATGGTATATACTGTGTACACAGTAAAAACATCTGTTCTGCATATATACAAGTATGTTAAATATATCTACTGTACAATATATATATATGTATTATAATTATTTTTTTTGATGATATATAATTGTAGAATATATATGTACATGCCACATATGTCTAATAATATCTATATAATATAAGAAAAAAGAAACGTAGGTTTCCCAATTAAACAAGTAATATATTGTCAAATCCGAACTTGTAAAAAACAATTACCAGCAAACACACATCATCTTTATCTCTGCTTTTCTTACCTGGCTTGATGACAATATTATCACCACATTCTATAAACAATATTTTTGTGTAACAGATGGTTGGCCCATATTACCACTCGGTGGAATTCTATCCAGTATATACTTAAACCATTTTGAAGACAAACTCCTTCCTAAATACTTCAATACCACTCCCAATCTTATTTATACTTGCTATGTTGATGATGTGTTTATCACCAAATCTATAACATTCATCAGCAATATTTAATCACATCTCCAGGTGCATTATTCTATCATTCATTATTACTTGGGAAGACTCACACAATGAACTTAAATATTTGGACATCCACATACAATGAGATGCAAGTCAACTAAACTACACTGTGTGTATTAAACCTTTGGAAGTCAGAGGCTTCACACAACTTAAATGAAACTCTCCATGCCCACCCAAATTTGGAGGTTGTAATTATCACTTATGTAAATTTGAAGTCTCACAAAACTAACATCGAACAATATTTAAAAGACTTCACTAAAATTGAATTCAATAAAGCCATCTTACAAAAAAGGTAAAACAATTTTACCAAAAGTTAAATTCTAACTCTCCCAAAGATGACAGACCATGGCTTTTCCTTTTAAACATCCATTCACTTACTAAAAACTTTATTAAAACCTTCTCTCCTTTTTTCAAACTAAGTTTTCAAACCTCCTTTCAGCCAATAGATTAATTAATAATTCAAAAGAATGCATACCCTCTGATCAGATTTCTCACACAGGATACAAGATTCCATGCCTCCAAACTAGTTTCAGTGCCATATACTCTTGAAAATGCCACACATCTCTCTCCACTTATGTCTCTCAATATTGTTACTTATACAAAAGAGCTATTAATAAACCCAAATACAATTTCATCTTTTTAAAACATCAAGGTCCACTGATCATATATTTGAACTGTCTTTTACTTCCATTGTATCCATAGAACACCATGACTCTAAATGTCAAATCAAAGATGCATGGCTTATAGCTAACAACATCTACACTATAAACTGAGAGAAAGCATGCTTTTCCCTTTCCAAAAAAATGAACTTTCTAATCCACTTTGTATATCTTTAAAAATTTGTATTCCACATGCTTATACAAGCCATTTGCTATGATTATGAGAAGATAAAACTTCGTACTTAGCTTCACCATTGCCTGCATTTTAGCACATTTAGACATATTAATATCTATATAATAAATACACACTATGTATTAAAAATGTGTACAAGGGTTTGGTTTGATAAGTATTGGGGAAAGGCTTGGAACTAAGTAGCATCCTACTTTACATGAAAATTTTATTTAATTTTTTTAGATTTTAATTTAATATATCTGTATAAAATTATATGAATTACAGTTTTTGGAGGCCTGTATAAATAATGTATTGAGATGATGGAAAAGGTTTATATTTTTAAAATTACCACTTTCTTTAAAACATTATTTAAAATTTTCTTGTTTACATTAATATTAAAAAATAATTGAAAAGTTTATTGATTGGGAATTTACATAAAGTTTAAGCACTACATGTGCAGAATTGAGCTTCAATCCAGAGAATTTTAAGCAGTCTACTATTTTACTATTGCATTAAATGCTCAAAGGTCCATTAACTATTAACTCCATTCGACAGAGAAGAATGTGATTGTTATAGATTATAACTGATTTCATAATCTTATATAAAATATCTGTTATAATAAGATATGTTTTTGATAACTTTTTAAAAAAATTCTATTTTGGTTATTATTTAATTATATTCATTTTGTTTCCTTACTTACTTAGAAAAAAAAAATTACTTGTAATTACTATAATTGATTGGTTTCTATTTAAATCTAATTTCTGTCAAAATGAATAATTCAAAGCATGAACACTTAATTATACAAGTCTTGTCCTGTCAGGGAAGGTGTGTTATTTTAGAAAAAAAATTGTTTTAGATTTAGAAAACCGTATATATGTACCATTTAATGAATATTTATGCATCTTAATAATACAGACGCATTAGTTAATTAGTTTATGATGTAGTTTAAATATTGTAACATTAGTTTGAATTTGCTGTGGATGAACAATCGATGACAGTCTTTTATTAAAAATATTATTCGCTGATATGAAATGACTTCTTCATAGATGAAGTTTTTATGTATAGGTCTAATCCTCAAAACCGTTTTAGCAAAGTTAAATAAATATTCAATTTTTTCGAGATCACTATATGCTACAATAAACATCCGTTTTGCATTATTATTATTATTATTACAAAATCATTTTTCCAAGCCTGAAATTATGTCTTTTTTTTCTATCTCATTTTATAAAAATAGCTTCATGAGTTTCTATCTTTACATTGTATAGATATAAATAAAAAATCATAAAACCTTTATCTCTTATTTTTTTTATCTTCAAATTTTATCAGTTTTCTTTTTTCCACTTTCTACAATTCAAAAATAATTGTACTAACTCACACTTCTCCATATAAACTACATCTACAGCCCGAATCCTTATTCCATTTTTGCCTTCTTTACTTTGTATCTAAAGCTTCTGTTTTTGCACCAAATAACAATAAGCTTCCTTTAGTGTTATTGTATATTCTTTTATATTCTATATAATATTTATTTCTACAAAACTCCTAACTGTTTTTATTTATTTCTTATAACTGTTTCTTCCTCTTAATCAACTTAGTATTCATTCTTTCCTCATTGTTTCAGAATGCTTTTTTTTTTTTTTTTTACATATTTATCCCATGTTTTGTATAAAAACATAAAAATAAATGGACAGTTTCTTACTTTTGGCTATTATAAAATATTTATTGCCTAATATGTTCATATAACCTAATCAAAAACTATTTTTTATTTATCTATTTTCATGCATATATTGTAGTCTTCCCAGAAATTTTAATTTTCTTTTAATTTCTATCATTAAAAAGGAAAGTCCTTGGCATTTTGCTTCAAAGAACCTCATTTGTTAGTCCCAATTTATCATTCAATGCATATGTATATATTTATTTTTTTATATTTTATCTAAAAATTTCTAAATTCTTGACCAATACAAAGTTAATCAGTTCTAAATAATAAAGTAGGCACTATCATTCCTTTCCAAATAATTTTATATACCTCATATTTATCATATGAGAAATTTGCCAGACTTTTAATTAGTTTTTTTTTTCAATATTTTGCTTTTTTCTTAATTCCATTTCATAACTATTTATCTAATTTCTTTTTCAATTTAACAGAGTACTTACACAGAGTACTTAAACAATTATATTCCTCTACGTCTTTAAGACAAAAATCTTCCATCTTTTATTCATCATTTCTATCCATTCTTTTAAATATTAATATCTTATATTTTTTCTCAGTGAGTTAAATTTTTTTTTTTTTTTTACTATGTTCACTTCTCTAACAACAAATTCACTATTTTGAAAAATGTGTCACATGCAAAAAAAAAAAACAACAACTATATTATTTATCCTCATTGTTTTGATTTTGGAAATACATAACCCTCTCTGTGTTTCTAATCTTTCTAGTTTAACTTTCAATTCTCTTAGAAACAAAATAAATAATCATAATAATAGTATATTTTAACATAATTTCACATTTCACTTTTATTAATTTTATACCTCACAATTGATATTTATAAAAAATATCCCTGTAAATACTTTTAATCATTCTTAAGAATCTCACTTTTATTTCCATATTTTTATGACTTCTCTACATTCCTTTCCACCTTATCACAAGCTTTTTTTATATCTAAAAGTGCAATATCTGATAGCTAATTGAATAAATTATCTGTTTTCTTAATGAAATCCATTCAGCTTCTTTCTCAATATTTTATTCTTTTTCATCCAGATCTTAATCTTATTCAGTAGTATATATGTAATTGTTTTATTAATTATGGAAATTATTGCTGCTAATATTTAGCTAGTTTACAGCCTATTTTTTACATTTCTTTACATAATGATTTAATTCTCATATCTTTTCATTTATCTAGAATTTTATTATTAGTAGTAAAAAAAATATTTTAAAACCATCTTTTGCCTATATTCCCATATCTATTATCATTTCAGCTCCCATACTATCCTATTGTTTTTTTTAAAATTTACTTATGAGAAAGGAGATGGAATGCATACTCAATTGTCCAATCACTTTCCTGCTTTTTATTTTCCACCCTTTTTTTACAGTTTACAGTTTTGATTACTCCAGCAATCTTCTTCAGAATGTTATATCTCCTAATCTCAACTTATAATGTTCTGAATGGGGCAATCAAAACTAAACTGTAGAAAAAAGCCTGGAAAATAAAGCATTGTAAAAGTAGTAAAGTGATTGGACAATTGAGTATTATATGGTATACATTTGGCAATGCAATAAGAAAGAATAATTTTTAAACATCCCTCACTTTATCAATGTAAAATTATAATACATCCTTTATTTTTTTTCTAATCAATAATATATTTTAGATTTTGCCTAACCATGTAAAGTTTCCTTTCATATATTTTATTAAAATTATAATTTTTTATCCATCTTTCTTGCACATCCTTTTTAATAGTACTCCATTTATATTTTATACTTTGTCAATTTCATTAATATGATTATTTATATCATCTACAATAAATAATTTACAATTATTTTTCTTAAACTCATTATGTCCCTACATAAACATGATCAGATATTTACATATATACTTAAATGCTTGAATGAAAGTGTCAAATCTTGTTAAAGATTCAATATGGACATTATTGATTAATACTCACTTGATCATAAAAAAAAATAATCAACAGTTATTTGTAGCATTTTAAGATATAAAAATAGATTATGTTAAAATACATAAATATATATTGTGAAGAATCTTAAAAATATGGGAATAGATTTGGAATTGATAACAATGATTTTAAAGGATTATAAATTGATGCTTTTCATATATATATATTTATTTATTTAGATAGGTAGTGATATACATTTAGAACTGGAGTTTTTTGTATTGGTCAGAAAAATCAGACATTTTTAGATGTAATTTAAACTAGAAAGTAAATATGTATTGAATGTAAATTATGGTTAGAAAATGAGGCTATTTGAGCAGAAATGAGATGAACTTCTTTTTTGATGAGGAGACTTAAACAAGATTAAAAATATCTGGGAGGTTACAATATATATATAAAAACAGATTAGTAAAAATAATATTGATTAAATTATTTGGAGAGAATAACTAACACAAAATTAATAGATAGAGAATTCATATATTTATGTAAGAAATAGGGTAAAAACATAAATTGTATATTATATTTACATAATTATAGAGGTGGATAAGACAATAGACAAATTAGTTAGAGAAAAAATAATGCTATGAAAAATGAATATAAATTAAAAATACACATATGCAGTATATTAAAATATAAAAAAAATGTAGAATATGAAAAGATGTGGGACAATAATACAAAAAGCTCATTATTCTTTAGTGCAAAGATAAACCCATTGGACATCAAAGAATAGAGGAAAAATTGGATAGTATTGAACATTTCATTTTGGAGTATAGGTTATTGATAAAAGATAAGAAAAAAATGTATCAAAAATAAAAGAAACCTAAAGAGTGAAAGATATAGAAATGCTAGAAAAAAAAAACAAGTTAGAAAAAGTAATTGGTAATTATAAATTGGAAAAGTGTAATAAAATAAAAGAAAATTGGTTTACTAAAATATATAATGATTTTAGAAAAAGAGAATGTTTAACTTGGCAAGAAAGAGTTTAATACACCATATACTCCTTAATTAACACTTTACAATGCACTTTTAACATATGATTTAATTCTTCTTGCTTACAGTTTCAACTGCCATGCAAAAAGAAATAAATCATGTTAAAGGTCCATTGGAAAGTGTTAATTAAGGAGTATATGGCATATTATATATATACAATTAATCAGTGCAAATAAGGAGAAGAAACGGAAAGACATTTTAATATTTCAGTCAAAAAGGAGTTTGTATATTGTCTATCACAAAAACTCCCGACTTCTTGGAAAATGAAGCCATTTTACATTATATAAATGTGATATAGAAAACTCATGTGAATTTTTTTTTAGTTTAGTAAACATTTCATAATAAAAACATTTCAATAGCTTTCATTTTTTTTTGTAGTTTGCTCTCTTATTTATTTATATATAAATATTTATTAAAATTAGCAAAAATCTGTAAAATATTAGTATCAAAAATGATATTAATTGTGCTATTTACAAATAATTTTTTAATCCTCTTTCCTTTCTTGTTATCTCTCTTCTTCCTTTCAGTTTTTTTTTTTTTTGTCAATTTTATAATTGTAATATGCATTTATTAAATTTATCTTCATTTTAATACTAAATAAATAGCAACATACTTTCTACTGAAATAATAATACTGTGTATACTGTTCCATTTGAAAAAAAACAACAACAATTTTTAACGTAAATTTTAATTAGTTACTCCAAAGCCAAAGAATTTGGAATCAAAATTATTAAATTTCGGAATCAAATTAGTTCAAAAAACAAACTGAATGTGACACCCTCCTCCCCAATTCTCTTTTAACTGTTTCTTAAACCATGTTGTTAGAATATATAGATTGTAGATCATATGCTGTAAATGATTGTTTTAATGAATTATTTTTAATTTTACTTCTTAATACTTAAGAATTGCGTGGATTACTTATAGATGATTAACTTTTAAAATAAAATGTAATAAAATCTTTAATTTTATGCATTATCGTACATTTTTCAAACAATGTTTAAAATTATGTTTATTTTAATTGAAGACTGAATAATTATATTATTATTGTAAATATTTTCATATTTTGATGAATAATAATAATAAATTTTTTTAGAACAAATAAAAAATATCGATTACTCATAAGGATATCCAGCTGTTGTAATTGGTTAAAAATTGTAATTACAACTAGAAAGCAATTGATCCTTATGGGATTTTTATTATTTTGTCAAATTTAGGAATGATTGATTATAATATATTAGTTTGTTTTATGGAAAAGTTTAAATTACCAGTAAATATTTATTGTTTATTTTGCTTAGTTGTTAATACATTTTTTTTTAAAAGGTGTGTATTCATAAAGCTTCTGTCTAAAGGGTATTAAGATGTGTTTAAAAAACGACAGATTATTATTAAAAATAATGGTTTATTTCTGGTGTAGTTAAAACCCAGGATTTTGCCATTAGACCTGTTAAACATTTAAATAATAATGAATAAAATAAAATCCCACTGCTATTCATCATAAAAACCTATTTTAAAGCTATATTTAACAAAAACAATAGTTAAAAAACATTTTTTCATTATTTAAAAAATAATATATATATATGATTATCCCATATACATTCTAAACAAGCACAATACTGATTTCTTTCTTTGGGAAGATAAGGCTGACAACAGATTATAATGAAGAACTACAATTACACAAGGTCTTAAAAGTCTTTCAGAAAGAAAACTGCAGAAATAGTTAGAAGACATCAGCATAAAATATCAAATAAAATAGAATAATGAACTGGCAAATTCTACATGTGGATGCATTTATAGTTCAGGGCTTTGTATAGTCATCGCAAAAATTAATCTCTAATATGTCATTATTATTTTTATTCTTATATCTTATTATTTTCTTTTTGTGGAGTATAAAAAAGATCCCCGATTCATTTTTAATATGATGTTGACTACCATTTGCATAAATAATTCCATATATGTTAAATATACAATATTTAAACTATATTAAAGAATATTAAACTATTTTTCATGAAGTGTAGTGGTTAGTGCAGTGCCTATTATACTACTATCTGGGATTAAATGATCCTTAAAATTTTTTCCAGGAACAAGAAGATTTAAGATTTTCCTTTCAGTTTGTCAAATCATCTATGTTTAATATTGGATGGTAAATGGATATATAGAAATAAGTAATTTAATTTGGATTGCCAGAAAGAATTAATATCTGACTGTAAAAACAATATGATTATAATATGATTTAGCCTTAAATTGGGGAAGAGAAAATTTGAAGTTATATTTCTGCATATGCCAATTTCATAGTCTACTTTTACTATTTATAAAAAAATGTTTTCATTACTCTCTGTAATGTTACATATTTTTCACAACATCCACAAAAATTTATATTATTTATATCACATATTGGAGAGATTATGATGAAGTATAACATCATTATATTATTAAAATTACTGCTTAATCTTAAACTGTATAAGTTGGAACATGTTGGCTGAAAGAAATGTTTTTACTATGGAGTAAATCTGATCTGCCAAAAGATTTAAATAGTCTACAAATATGGTGCCTTTATAAGAGCTAGAATTGCTCTGATTGTAATCAAAAAATAAAAATATAGCAGAGTTGCTGTTTATGCTATATTTAGTTCCAATTTTTCATTTTGTGTACATTGTATATATTAGCTTATATTTGTTGATAAGTTTTGAATACAATAGAATGTGTTGCTTACTGAACTGCACTTATTATAAGTATTTTTCAACATGCTTATATATATATAAAATACATATTTTGCAGGTTCATCCATGTTAAAAACTTTTAATATTAATATACTGACGTTTCGACTTGGTCACACAAGACATCCACAGAGTTATAAAAGATTTACCTTTTATAACTCTGTGGATGGCTTGTGTGACCAAGTCAAAATGTCAGTATATTAATATTAAAAGTTTTTAACATGGATGAACCCACAAAATATGTATTTTATATATTTAACCCATGCAAATCTTCGTTTTAACATATACATATATAGTAATGATCAGACTAGCATATTTCACAATTTTACACTTTCTCTATTTATTTATTTACATAAGTTACATGGGCACCATCTGGTTTTAAGTATCAGGAAATAAATTAATACATATATATTTAAAACACTATTTTATTTAATATAACGTAACTATTATTCAGCTTCATTTTGCAGAAAACATAAGTTACTCCTGATGAATGACAGTGAAACATGCAATCTTACATAAAAAAAATAACAAATGATGTAATAATAATTTATTTACAAGTGTACTTATTAATTGTACAATTTATTTTCTTTAATAAAATTAGCAAAATCATTTAGTTTTTTATACATCATAATATCAATATATTAATAGATAATGTAACACATTCATCATATCTTTAACCCCAACTTCAATAAACTTAAATATAATTCTATGCATTTATAAATCCATAAATACAAACATTTCCTTGACTCATATGTCTCCTAGTACTTACACATGCAAATGTTCTATATGGGATAGACATCAATGCTATTTTTATTACAATAATCATAAGGAATGGTCTTTTTACATCCGAATTCTAAACATAATTGTTTATATAATAAGTAAAAGGGATAATCATATTGGTCCTAATCTTAACTGAATAAACCTTCTATACTTTTGTCTTCTAAACCTAATTTAATACAACTATAATTTATACAGGGATGACTCATTCTGAGATCGATCACTATCTCCTTAAACTGATGTGAACATATATTAAACATTGAACAAACAACTGTGCATATATAAGTCAATCCAAATTTTCAGTAATCAGATATAAGTTTAACTACAAACAAATGAGTCTAATAGAAATAATTACATCATCAACCATAATTCTTTTTTACCTTTTCCTCTTATTAATAACTTATATAAAATTCAAAAGCTTAGCATAAATATGTGATATATAATAATTATTTTTTCTTTAAAAAATAATTTTAATAAGTAAAGAGAAATTATTACAAATTCATTTTTTTTGACAGTTTCTTTTAAAATAATACCAAGATAATAAACCTTGTTTCTAAATCCAAATTATTTAAAATAAAATATAAATCACTCTTTAAATTTGCCTAAACAAAATAATTGTCATTTACTCTTTTTCTGACAAATATTAAAAGTCTGTTTACGGTTATATTTAATATAATCTTGCAATTTCTGTCTTTTAAATAAGTGCTAATTCTTCATTTTAACTGGAGTTATTCAAAATATGATTCAAAAGTGTTTCAGATTAGATCTAGCTAACTATTAATGGTGTTCTTCATTTTTATTCACAAGGCCCGGGGTTTGAATGAAGTAGTATTTAAATCTAATTTAAAGGAAAAAAAACTGATTTTATATCAAAATTTAGTTTTCTCTTGAACCTTTATTTTTTTTTATTTTTTTTTTTAAAAAACAAACAAATTTGCATATCATTTTGCTTAGAGAAAAAAAAAGCAACTTTTTTTTTGTTTATTGAAATGAATAATAGATTGTTCATTCCAATATATATATATATAAATTATAATATTGTCATGGATAAATGATGATTCATATTATTAATTTTTGGAGATTCAGTATAGTAAAAATAAAATAGCTAAATAGTTGATGTTTCAGTACAACAATAAGTACTTTCAAATAATAACAATATTTCACTTTTCTTACACTTTAAAGCAAAATATATTTATTTATTCTTTACAGTTTCGACTGTTCCTAGCAGTCTTAATCAGATCTTAAACTGTAATGAATAAATAAATATATTTTACTTTAAACTGTAAGAAGACTGAAATGTTATTATTACATATTATATATATATAAAAAAGCAAAAATAAAGAAGGAAAGAGGTAAAGAAAGTATTGAAGAATAAGTATTTTTCTGGGAGATTCTTCTTTATCAAATCATATGAATGTGTGTGAGATTTAAAATCATTATTATTTTTTTCTTTTATTTTCTCCTCATACAGAAATTATATTGGTTGAGAAATTTTAAAAAATATTTTATCCTTCAATAGCTTTTTTCAAATATTGTTTATTTTCTTCAATTCATACTTCTCATTTATGCTCTTGGATTTTTTAAAAATCTTTATCACTTCCCTTAACAGTCTCTGGTCATATTATCCATTTTTTTCTAGAATATGTTTTGTTAAAATTGATCTTATGTTTAATTAATTTTATGTGTGAATAAAGGCTGATGAATTGCTTTTTTTTTAAATTGCCAAAGTGTATGTATTTTTTTTGCTTATATTTATGCTACAATTTTAAATCTCACACACATTCTCATAATTTAAAAAAAAAGTTCTGAGAGAGAGATAGTACTTGTTATTGTATTGAAATGTCAGCTATTTAACTACTATTTTTACTACATAGAATTTTCAGAAATCAATATATATGTAATACATACAATTCTATTTATATTGTGCATATACAAATTAAGATTATACTGTAGTTTTAAAATGAAAAAAAAAATTAAATAATAAATTGAGAAAATATATTTAAATGTATGTGTTTGATTTATTCACATTCACTTAAAAAAAAAAATTCAATAATAAATGTTTACTGTACAATATCTTTATTTTTAAAATAAAATGAATAGTGAAATGTCATATTTTCATCTCAATTAAAACACCCATGATAATACTCTTTCCTTCAATAATTTTTTTAGCAGTAACATTATTAGCAGAATACAACTTATGTAATTGTTTAGATGATCTTCATATTGATCCTGGCATCTATACAACTATTTCTACCTGCCATTACTCATTTCATTTTCTTTTAAATTTTTTGAGCTTTAAGATTTCTGACACAATATAAAAATGATTTACAGATCTTTCTTTTATGAATTTTATTAAATTTCATAAAACTTTTAGTTTTATGCTTAGAAAACATTATTTTATTTGCATTATTGTATACATCACATTTGGAAAGGAATCATCATCATCATTATCAACCATTATCAATCCACTGCAGGATGAAGGTCTCTCCAAGTTTAATCCATCTTCTCCGATCTTTAGCTTCTCTTCTCCACATCACCCCTACACATTTTCTTATTTCATCCATCCATCTTACATGTGGTCTCCTTCTGGGTCTTTTACAATCTCTTGGAATCCAGTTTAAAATTTCAATTGTCCATCTATTATCATCTCTTCTAGCAATATGTCCAGCCCAACTCCACTTCAATCTTTTAATTTTTTCAATGAGGTCAGTAACACCTGTTTGTTCTCTTACCCATACATTGCGTTTTCGATCTCTTCTTGTTACTCCCAACATACATCTCTCCATACTTCTTTGAGTGGTCTGAAGTCTCTGTATTGATCTTCTATTAAGTGTCCAAGTCTCAGATCCATAAGTAAGAACTGGTAAAACACATTTGTTAAAAACCTTTCTTTTCAAACACATAGGCATATTTCCTTTTAATATCAAGTTATTTCTACCAAAAGCACTCCAACCAAGTTTAATTCTATGATTAATTTCCTCTATTATGTTTCCATCTGTATTAATAATCTGACCAAGGTATTTGTAACTCTTAACTTCTTCTAATTCATCATAATCAATCTTTATTTTCATATTTTGAGCAAATCGATTAAACATTACTTTAGTCTTTTTAACATTTATCTTTAGTCCTACTTTCCTACTTTCATCTGATAACTCCTGCAACATTTCCTGCAGCTCGGAAGCATTATTTGCAAAAACAACTACATCATCTGCGAAATCTAAATGACTTAAATAATCTCCATTTACTTTCACTCCTTTAGTTTCCCATTTTAATCCACAAAATACTTCTTGCAGCACTGCTGTAAAAAGTTTTGGAGATATGGAGTCACCTTGTCTTACACCTTTCTCAATGTTGACTTTCCCAGTATCATTATGTAATCTAATTGTTGCTGTTGCATTTTTATAAATATTCTTTAAAATATGACAATATCCTGGATCTATACCTTGATGATCCAATGCTTTAATCACTGAAGAAATGTTTATAGAATCAAATGCCTTTTCATAATCTACAAATCCAAAACATAATGACAACTCATATTCATTTGTCCTTTCTATAACTTCTCTCAATACTTGAATATGATCTACTGTACTAAAACCACTTTTAAATCCAGCTTGTTCTCTTGGTTGGTGAAAATCCAAGGTTCTCTGTAGACGAGTTGTAATTATCTTGGTAAAAATTTTATATAAAACTGATAAAAGGCTGATAGGTCTGTAATTTCTAATATCTTCTTTATCACCTTTTTTAAATATTAATATTATTACTGCATTCTTCCAATCATCCAGTACATCTTTATCATTTAGACATTTGGTATATAACTTTGCTAATATTTTTTCTGTTTCTTCACCTGCTTCTTTTAATATATCAATTATAATTCCATCATTACCTGGAGCCTTTCCTTTTTTCATACATTTAATTGCATTTCTCACTTCTTCATTTAAAATTCTGGGCAATTCGGAAGATGTAATAGATATAGGAGGTACTTGTTCTTTATTACTATATAATTCTTGATAAAAATCTTCTACCAATTTCATAATGTCATCCCTCTTTTTAGTAATAATTCCATCTTTTTTCCTTATTGCAGATATAAATTTTCTACCAATACCAAAATGTTGTTTTACATTCTTAAGACTTTTATTTTCTTCTACAGCTTTTCTTGCTAGTTCACAGTTATACTTTCTTATATCATTTTCAACTCTTTTCCGCACCATTTTACAAAATTCGAGATATTCAATTCTTTTTAATGCATCATTCTTGCATATCTTCATATTCCTTCTTTTCTTCATAAGTTCTCTAGTCTCAGTAGAAATTTTATTAGTCAATTGCTGCTTTTTTCTACCAGCTATCTTTGTTGCAGTTTTTAAAAGTGTATCAGTTATTTTCATATTAATTTCATTCAAATCTGAATCATGTTCAAAATCTACTAATACTTGAAACCGATTTGTGAGTTCTAATTTAAATTCATTAGAATGTTTCTGAAGATTAGGAATATCAACTGTAAATATAGTTTTTCTTAATAATTTTTGTCTCTCTAGTTTTACATTAACATGTATCTTACCCCTTACTAATCGATGATCACTTCCTGTGTTAAATTTATTAAGAACATTACAATCTTGAAATATGTATTTCCTGTTAGTCAAAATATAATCCAATTCTGCTGTACCTTCATTTCGATGCTTCCATGTCCATTTCCTTCTAACATTTTTCTCAAAAAAAGAATTCATAATATAAAGTTTTTCCTTCTCTGCAAACTCCACAAGTCTATGTCCTCTCTCATTTCTATTACCATAACCAAAATTACCTACAACACTTTCATCTTTCATTTGTTTACCAATTCTAGCATTAAAATCTCCCATAACAATTTTAAAATGTTGTTTACTCTGATCAAAAGCCTTTTGTACATCCATATAAAAATCTTCTACTACTTCATCACTGTGAGAACTTGTTGGGGCATAAACCTGAATTATCTGCATTTGATATCTGCTATTAAGTTGTATAACTAATCTTGCCACTCTGTCTGATACACCATCAATCTCCACAATATTGTTCTTCCACTTTTTATTTATAATGAATCCTACTCCACTTGTATTTCCAATATTTGTGCCTTTATAATAGAGCATATGTCCACTTTTTAAATCAATTGTCTCTTCACCTTTTCTTCTAACTTCACAAAGTCCAATAATATCCCATTTAATATAAGAGAGTTCTTCTTCTAATTCTTGCAATCTTCCTTCACTTGAAAATGATCTGCAGTTGTAAGTACCTAAATAAAAAGTCGTCATCAAATGGCAGCCTGGGTCCGCCTCCAGGATATTCTTAGCACCCTCCGCCTTCGGCCACCAACCGCTGCCTTGGTTGGTGACTTTACAGCCTCCTGGGATTAAGGGCTATGCTTTATTTTTGTCTGTCATAATTGTATAATTGGGAAAAATCTTTACCATTTACACAAACATTCATTCTGCCTTATCAGGCACTGAGAAGAAAGACCATGGTGTTTCTTGATCTTAAACTCAGAGGTAAAAAGCCAATAAACTCACCACGCTGGCTAATGCATGTTGGTGAGCAGCCCATCCATGTTCATATACTATATGAATAAACATATAGTAATAACAGCTGCAACGACAAGAACGTATGGAGTGGACATTAGGAATTTGCCCTGCTCGGTTCCTTTAAGGCCTCCAAGAGGAATCAAAGGGTCTCCTTTCAGTTAATAGCAAACTCCTTTCTGCAGCCTTGGAAAGGAATATAAAGCAAAAAATAAACTATGTGTTTTCAATATAAGCCAAAGAAATTAATAAATGTAATCATATATAGTTCCCCAAGGAGAAAATGATTGCTTCCATATTATAAAATTTATTAAATTTATGAATTTTAATGTTTTTATTTATTTACACTTTTTTTGGATAGTAAATAATAGAATTGTATACTGATAACAGCATATATCAAAACTTCACCATATGATTGCACAATTTCATAATTTGGTTAACACAGTGTAGAGATGAACAGTAAGAGCTCACACGACAAGGACTTAAATGATTTATAGATGATAAGACATTTTTTGGATTGAAAACAATACCTGATCGGACTTAAATGATTTAAATATGATAACATTTTTGGATTGAAAACAATACCTGATCATCATCATATTTTACAAAGATCAGAGAATAATATTATTGGAGGTATCTGAAAATTATTTCACTATTTGTGAACTTCATAATCTGAATTAAATCTGTTATATTCATCTACACATGTTAATTTGTATAAAATATTAATAATCTTGAATTATTTTAATTCTTCCATTAGCATATATGCTATAATGTATTTATAATATATATATATATATATGTGTGTGTGTGTGTGTGTATGCACATTATGAAATATTCTATAACTTTATTAGCTTAATTGCTTGTATTAGACAATTTATTTATATTTTGTATTTTTTTTAATAAACTGATGTTATTGTATTTGTTTAACAAATATCATCAATGCTTATTGAGAGAATTTTATGCTTTTGACAATCCATAAAACTATATCCATTGTAGTCATAAAGATCATCATGAATTAGAAGCCAGAATAAAAAATACTATACTAATGTGCTGTAACACAATTATTACCAGCCTAAGACTGAAAATGAATGATATTAGTAAGTTTCAAAATTAGATAAATATGGCCATGCATAAAATACATTTAATGATCATTTTATTGTAAAAAGAAAGTAGCAATAATATCATCATCATCACCATCATTATTCAACCATTATTGATTAAATGCAGGGTTAAGTGCTTTTCAAGTTTAATTCAGTTTCTCTGATTTTTAGCCATTCTTCTACACATCACACCAACAAACCTTACTTTATCCATCCATCTCTCATGTAATCTGTTTTTTGATTTTTTTATAATTCCTTGCGATTCAATTTAAAACATCAGTTATCTATCTGTGATCACCTGTTCTAAAAATATGTCTAACCTAGCTTCATTTCAGTCTCTTAATATTTTCAATGATGTCTGTGATATCTATTGATTTTCTCATCTATGTCTTTAATTTTCTGACTTTTTGTTACTCCTAACACATACCTTTTTATATTTCATTGAATTGTTTGAAGTTTCTATATTGTGTTCTTTTATTAAGTATCCACAGCTCAGATCCAACTAAGAAAAGACATATATTAAAAACCTTTCTTTACAAACATGTAGGCATAATTCTTATTGATACTATATTATTTATATCAAATGCACTTCATACAATTTTAATTCTATGATTAATTTTATCTATTATATTTCCAGTTGTAATATAATATGAACAAAGTATTTATAATTGTTAACTTTAATTTATGATTATGAAACTTTGTTTTTTTTTTTCTTTTGAGAAAATTCATTCAACATTATTTTAGACTTTGTTAATATTATCTACAGTCCTATTTTCTTACATTCATTTGATAAATCTGCAACATTTTCTAAAACTCTAAAGCATTATTTGCAAAACAACCACATTATTTATCATGAAAATCTCCCATGATAATTTTTGTATGATCAAAAGCGTTTTGTATATCCATATAGAAATCCTCTATGCCTTTGGTATAATGAGATCTTATTATGGCCTGAATTATATACATTTGATATTTTTTTATTAATTAATCTTGCTACTGTCTGATATAATACCAATCTCCACAATGTTGTTGTTTTTTTTTTTCACTTTTTATTTATAATGAAACTCACTTCACTTGTGTAGTCAATATTTGTATCTTTGTAGTAAAATATATATCCACTTTTATTTCTTTACCTTTTCTTCTAACATTATAAAGTTTAACAATATTCTATTTATGTTAGATAGTTTTTTCTTACTAAGTTCCTGCAATCTTTTTTTATTTGAAAGGGATCTCTCATTGTAGGTAGCTAAGTAAAAGTTCCATATTGAATGGCATTATGGAGCTGCAATCACAAGATTGATTGTTGCTTTGATGGATGAATTCACAGCTTCCTGGGAATAAGTGTCATGATTTAGTTTTTATCTGTCATGTTTGCAAATATCTGTAAAAAACCATAAACAAACATTCATCTTGTCTTCAAAAAAAATTTAACTAACATTTCAATTAAAATCTATCAGGCAACTAAGAAGAAAAACTATGATGTTTTTTAATTTTAAACTTAAAAGATAAAAAGCTATTGAACTCATCATTCTGTTGTATGTTGGTGAGTGATCTATCCATATTCATTTATCATAAACTTAATCACTTAGTAATAACAACTACAATGACAAGAATGTGTGGAGTGGACAAAGATATTTCCTTAAGTATGTCAAATCATGAAAAATAACTTATTGAGTCTTTATATATGGAATTATTCAAGTAAAAAATTATTTGACTTATGGAATTATTGTTAAGTCTGCCTGTATTGAATTTAATAGTCTGTGAATGTATATAATCAATAATTGATCAAAAATTGTCAATTTAAATTGTATATACATTAAATAATAATTCACTTTATAAATGGAATACATATAAATAAATAATTCATAGATATTTTTTATATAATTATTAAACACCAAATATATAGGCTTTGAGAATATAAAACAACATCTAATGTAAAATAGCTGACCAGAGCTATCAGTCTGTGTATGCATTTTGCATCATCAGCTTTATCGTGTATGTTAGAAGATCTGAATATATACTAGCCACGGTAGAATAACAGTAAAATATCTGGAAGGAGACTTGTTTGTTTTCAAAGCTAATAGCTCATTTTTATACTTAGTTAATGCAGCACATGTTTAGGTAAGTGATTAATGCCTTTTATATGGTTAATATTTTATTAGATTGACAACAATTAGAATATGCCTATCTGCTTTACTTACTCTTCCTGAAAATTAAAACAAAATAAAAGTGCTGATGATTAGAGGAAGAGACTAATATAATGAAGATGTTTCAATTAATGTGACGTTTAAAGTGGCTTTCATCTCATACTTGATCATTAAAGAGAAGAGTCTTGCACTTTCTATAATGGAAGAACTTTTTTGATTCACAGGTAGCATATATGTCTGCTTCATTCATGACGGTAGTTTAAATTATAGCTATGGAAAATTGATTGGAAAATTGTCACATTTCAATTAAATTTAAGATTTTTTTTTTCAGTTAGTCAGCTCATAGCCAACCTAACTATCTCTAGCTATTCTTAGAAATAAAAAAAAGATGACAACTAGTAAAACCATCACTACGTATATGCTTAAAGAAAATTGCTTTCTTTTTCGTTATTTTTTATTTGTAGTAGGGGAGATAACATTAATTTCTAAAAGTAAATTACAGTACTATATTAGTGTTAGTTTTTTAAATATTTTATTTCATGAAATGAATTTAAATTAATATATTCTTTATTTCAATTATTTTGCAATTAAGTGCCATCTGACTCTAACACATCAATCAAAGAACAATTCTTTTCCAATTAGCAGATGATCGACCTGGCGAAATTTTATTCCCTAAATTCAGTTAGCGTTTAATTTAAATTAAGAACTTGTATTTTGTAACGTACATTTTATTACAAGTAATGCTTCTCAAAATTTTTATTTTCGGGATTTCTTTAAACTCAAAAATATATATATCGAGAGCCCAAAGAAATCTCTTTGTGCGAGTCGTATCAATTATATGTATTAAAATTAATAAAAAAAATCATTTAACAGTTTTAGTAAAATAACATTATTTCTTAAAATCATATTTAAAAAAGAAAATAACGGAAAGAATTGTCTTGATTTAAAATTTTCAAAATATTTTTAGATTTAGATATCCATCTATTTATTTATCTGTCTCTGTCTGTCTAATATTTACTTACCTACTATCTATTTATCTGTCTATCTCTCTATCTGTTTATATGCCTGTCTTCCTAATTGTCTGCTTGTCTTTTACCAATCGATTGACTAATATTTTTAGATATTATCTATCTATGTATTTTATCTATTTATTTACCTATCTATCTGTCTGTGTATTTCTGATTCTTTATGTCTATCTGTCTGTTTAATAATCTATCTGTTTATTTGCTTATCTACCTATCTTCAACCTAATCACTTTTTATTTACGTTTTCTATCTACTTATTTGAATGTGTACTCACACCTCACTTACCTAATTACTTAGCTTTTTTCCCCCATCTGCCTGTTTGTTCATCCATATACTTATGTATCTATCTACTTGTCTATATCTATGATATTTAATATTTTTAACAATGGTTTAAGGGTAAATGAGAAAATATCACAGTTTTCTATTTTATCTAGACTAGAAATATGAAGATTTTTTTCTCTCCTCATTTTATTGATTTTTTCAAGGAAAAACAAAAACGTTTGGAATCACATACTGAAAATAGATAGAAATCATTTACCCGCTAATATTGGAATATCTAACAAAGAGTTCTGAGATTGCTTAGAATTTTCTTACCCGCTAATATTGGAATATCTAACAAAGAGAGTTCTGAGATTGCTTAGAATTTTCCTCAGACATTTAAGGTTTGATGAACATAGAAATAACTTGAAATATCTAGATTTGGATATGCATTATGGATAATCAATTGATTTTTTTTGCCTATAGTATCCTTTAATCTGCACATGTACAAAGTCATTGTTCAAAGTAATATAAAAAATATGCCCAATTCAGTTTGATGTAATGATAAAGTAGTGAACTTTTTCAAAATTTTAGTGACATATAAAAATATTTTTTAAGCTTAGTGCTTGTCACAGCTGGTAAAAGTGATTGTCTTGAAATCATATTTTGGAATTTTACTGTTACATATAACATATCTTATTTTCACAAAATAAAAGAGGCACAAATGCTAACACTATTAAATGTAACATGTTAAGTTGTGGTTTGAATTTTGCAACATATTGTTTTTATATAATAAAATAAACTCATTTTTGTGATATAATAAGTTTTTGTTAAAAGTATTGAGTGTTTAGATTATTTTAAAGTCAATTTTTTATTTCCGAATGTATGGTTTAACAAAATCAATATGGTTTTATAGCATGGCCAAAGAAATGTAGTGTGTTCTTTTTTTTTTTTTTTGAAAGAAAATTTTATTTCAGAAAAAAAGAAAGTAAATTCAAAATTTAATGGTAATGATGAACTCAGAAGCCTCAGCAGGATGATGTTGCGGCTAGTGGTGAAGGCACATCACATTACTATTATATATTATTTTATATTTACAGTCAGTATCATCTGAAAATCCATGACTTTTATCTATTAAATAATTAAATCTGGTTAGCCATTTTCTAATTATTTTTGGATCTAAAATGGCTATTGTTAAATGAAAAAAAAATTAGAATTCTATTTAGAAGCAGAAAAAATTCAATCACCACCCATCCTAAAATTAATCTCAAGTGTGATTATAGTACTTAGATGCATAACCACAAACTATGAGGCCTTTTAGAATGTAAATTTTATCTAGTTTAAAAGAATTACATTTTTGTGATAAAGATAATTTGATTACTTAAATAATTAGTCTGAAAGTTCAAAAACTGTCCAAAATGTAGAGTTCTAATTATAAAATAATCTTTAACTTAAATGGTAATAAATATTAGATATTAACTTTGTATAGCATTAAATGTATATGAAAATAGAACAGAGGTGACTAAGTTTTATTTAGTCCTGGAATAAATAAACAAATTCATCATACTATATTAATAAATTAAAATATAGAGCAGAAACCATCTATCTGCACACTTTTTGATGTAAGCAACATTTGCTAAGTATGTTGAGATTTCAGAGTAAAATTAACACTAGATATACATATGGTATTGTTAATTAGATATGATTTTATAATTGATAGTGCTGTATTTATATATAATATTAATTCCACTCCAAAATTTCAACAATTTAACAAACTCAATTCTATTTATGTCAAAACCATAAAAATAGAATCTGCTCTATTCTTATTTGCTAATATCATGTGATGGATTTATTTTATTATTTCATTCCTTTCTAATTTTAGCTCAAATAAATAATCACTTAAATTCAAACTTTATTTAGAACATCAACAAAAAGTAGCAGCAGCAACAACAACAAAACAAAGAAAACATTGGTATTTAATTCAGTTATTTTAACTCTTTTAGAAGGAAGCCAAACATTTCATAGATGGTGCAAGTAAAATGTGTAGCTAGTCAATGAACATCAAAATAGAGGATAAAACTACTTATAGAAAAGTATCTACAAACTATCTTTCCAAAAAACAGCTGTATTTCTAGTTATCTGTAAACCAAAAAATAATCTAGGATAACTATATTATAATAATATAATATTAATGAAAAGAACCTCATTATATAGTTTGGTTTGACTAGAATTTGTTATAATTGGGACTTTTTTCTTCAAATAGTTCAGATTTTTTCAAAAATACTGGCAGCAAAATAAGTATCTGGATAATTGTTATTAGGAAAGTAAATAAAGCTCAAGATATTCTGGCTTATCAGTTATTATGGGCTCTAAAGAAAAATATATATGTAATATGATTCACCTTAAGGTCTAATGAATGGAGGGTGTGCACCTATTAAAACTGAACTCTATTTTTATTTTTAACCTTAATTAATTTCATGGGATAGCAACATAAATAAAATGATTACATATCATAATGGTAGGAAGAAGAGGTAGATATATACAACAAGTGGGTTTAATACAAATTCGAATAAATATTTTAAATAAAATGATTAAACTCAAATATATACATTTAATTTAACAAATACTCTAATAATAATGATGAAGTAACCTAGCACTGAAGTTAAGAGTAATTATTATACAAGTATTTTTTTTTTCTAGATTTAATTTAAAATTAAATAATTTTGCTTCTGGTAATCTTAATATTACTGATCATTATCATTTTAAAATACTACTGTTATCCCTGTATATCACCCAGGGGATTGCATGATTTCTCAAAGTTAGTGAGAATTACATACATATTTTTGGAATGAGTTTGAAAAACAAAAACAAACTAAATTAATTAATAATAAATAAAAAAAGCTAACAATTTACTTACAATAAATAAATAAAACTGCTATTAGATAAATACAACGTATTGAAAATAAAAAAAATATTTATAAATGTCAAAACGTAAAACCTTATGGATAAATGTAAATATAAGATTTTACTATAATAGAATTGTCTTAACATTTTAAACTTTTAAACCATGGTTTTCTGCAGATAGTAATCCAGTCTTGATAGGGATTATTCTCTTCATGTACTGGTGATGATAGATAGTGTAGATGAGCTCCACTAAAGAAAGATATATAGTAGGTCTTAAGTGTGGTATGGTTTTAAAACCGTAATTATTGCACTCTGTGCAACTTCAACATTTGTTTGAATACAATTGCATGATTTCAGATCTTTTGACTAGTATGGTTTCAATTTTCTAGCCAGTCATGTTGTGGCTGATGTGAATGGAGTATTGAAAAATATTTTCAAATAGTCATCAAGATACAACTATCAGAAACTTTTCTGAGAAAGACTTTTAATTAATGATTTTGCCTATCCTCACCAAATCATTCTGCACTGGTTTTTTTTTTTTTAGCTAAAATTTAGACTAGATTACTGTCATTTTGCTTTTCAGGTTTATTTATATGTTCTGACATGTATTTAATATCTAATATGTAATAAAGTGTGTATTTATTTATTTCAGATGTTATCAAAAACAACTTTATATAGATTTAATGATTTGATTTAATATATGTTTTTCTCACAACATATTTTCTCAATATTTTCTTCATTCATTAAATTCTTTTTATAAATGATTATATAATCAAAAATAGTTGTTTTATTTATTTATAGTAACAATTGGAAGAAAGAAAAATCTTGACTGAACTTTGAAATTTGTTGCCTAACTTTCTCAATTTTAGTGCTTCATAATTTTTAATAATGTATTTAGATTTTCTATTCACTTTATTACAAGAAAGAGCAAATTATTTCTTTAAAACCTCAATCAAATTTATTTGTAATCATTAAAACTAATTTTTCTCTCGTCTCTTACATAATATGAATTATCATTTTATCAGTTATAATTTTACAAACTACCTTTCTTTTATAGTATTAACTTGATAAATCATTTTTCTTTTAATTTCTTAAATTGGTGTAATTTAAATTACACATATATTTAATACTTATTACATATGACATAATATCAAATTTTATTAATTAATCTATCAGTTTTTTAGTAAACTTTTTTTGACCATGCAGCTTTGTAATATAATTAATTTGAGCTGATATCCAATTTATTCTGTTACAATATATATGCATTAATGAAAGACTTCTTTTATCAATGTCAATAGATTTGCAAAAAAATTAAATTTTGATCTTTTCCCCCTAACTTGCCTTAGTGCAAAATGCATCTTATTTTATATACAATATTCATACATAAAGTAGTTTTTGGGTTAAAGAGTATGTTATTTTTGATAACTTCCCAATGTTTTAATGAAATAGCATCCACCATTGTCAAGATTAATTTTCAAAGAAAAACTGCTAGATCTCAAATAATAATGAGATTGAGTGTAAGGTAAAGAATGAGATTAAGCATGAAGTAGTTGAATATTCAGAAAATGTGGATTAACAAAATGTTTATTTTCTTTAGCTTCACTATTAATTGATTTCCAAGTTTATATTAGAACAAAGAGATAAAATAAGAGATCTCCACATGGCTGGAATAAGATGTGCTTTATGAACTTGAAATCAATTAATGGTGAAACTGAAAAAACAAAAGAGGTATTTATGTATTAGTCCTGCAACATATATTAGACCTGCCACACCTTTTCACATTTGTATCAATCTGCTGATAACTTTTTAATCTGTACACTTGGATCTTGTATAAAATTAAAATGATAAATTTGTCAAAATGGTCCATGTGTACATGATATTTTTTCACAAGATTTATAAAGTTATCAGTGGTCTGAATACATATGTGAAAAGGTGTAGCAGTTCTAATATGTGATAGAAATTGCACCAGACTAAATCTAATAACACTAAAAATAATAATTTCTAACAATACTAAAAATATGGATTTCACATAAAAATCAATCTTAAAAAGTATTGATTTGACATAAACAATCTAAAATCTGACATGCATTATGGAATTCCCAAATATTACTTTAAATACAAACAAAACAGTCATTAAATTACAAAATACCATAAACATTACAAAAAACCCTAAAATATACACATACAGTACTTACCATGTAACATATAACAAGAATTGATTCATGATGAAATAATCAATTTGTCTGGTCTACTTTATTTTAAGTGGATAAATTTTTTTCCCAAAATGGAAACTAAAAGTAAAAGTTTTATTTCCCCCAAAATTCATATTTACTTAACACATGATTGTATTTGTGGTTCATATGAAAATGATTGTAACTGGCATTTTATAATTCAGCACTTTTATAGGCTTTCCAATAGTCAGAATAAATCATCTATTCCTCTTTCATATTTTGTTTGATGGCCTCCATGAGAGTTGCTGCTGTTTTATCATTAATTGTCATGATAAAACCCTGTCACTCTTCTTGCACAACCACCAAACATCCACTACTTGGAAACAATTCATCCAGCTTGTTTTTTTCCTTTTAGCGAAAAGGTTCTCATCAATTTTGATGATTTTGATAGGGCCTTCAATTTTACATTTTCTTGAAAATATAAAGTAACATTCATTTTAATAGCAGATAGATTATAAATTATCATTTTGTATTGTTTTTTTTTTTTAAAAAGAAATGGATTATTAATCAGAAAATTATGAAAATGAAATCAAAATGAAAAGTACATATACTTACTTAAAATTATGAATACAAATGAAGTAAAAAATAGTTAAAAAAATACAATTCACAGCACTAAAGATCTTGTCAGAATGAAATCTGGACAGTAACTGAGAGTGTAAAATTATCACAAAAAGAAACTTGTTATTGAAAGACATCTCAGAGTTTATTTGACATAATCACAAGGTTACACATTTGTCACAGATGTGAAATGGCATAACATCTCTACATTACAGGACTAAAATTTAAGTACTAAAAAGATTATGTTAATCCACATATTCTGAATTCTCAACTACTTCACACTCAATCTCATTAGTATTTGAGATCTAATGGTTTTTTTTTGAAAACTTAATCTTGACAATGGTGGATGCTATTTTGTCAAAACATTGGGAAGTAATCAAATAAAATATGCATACGTATGTATAAACATGAAATTAACATAACTTAATGTGCATGTAATTAAGTGGAATAAAGTACTCTTTGCAGGCTATGGATAAACAACATTATGTTGAACAAAGGGTCAAGAGTAGAATGAATCCCCAATTCTTGTAGCTTTTGATATTTATAAGCTTTACCTCTGCCAACATTAATGAAAATTAAGAGTGAAATTAATGTATCATTCAAATAAAATATGGTATTTAATAATTATTAAACTAATCATGTATCCAAGGGGAGAAATAGAATATCTTTTGACAATCTTGTTTTAATATCAGATAGAAATTAATAAATGTAAGCATTAAATTAGAATAGCATATGTGTATATAATTAAAAAAAAGTAAATCGCTCTCCCTCAGGCATCAATAAATAACTCTTTGTTAGTGGTGGATCAAGAATGAAACTTTGCTACTTACTTAAGATTTTGATGTTTATAATTTTAATTTTACAAACACTGGTGGAAATTCAGAACTAGCCAGATGAAAACATAATATTAATAATTATTAAATCAATAATCAATTATGCAGTGATAGAGACAGAATCTCACTTTTAATAACCTTGTACAGAAATTAATAAGCTTATTAAAAGTGAGATTCTATCTCCATTCTTGTATAATTTATTATTTTAATAATTATTAATATCATATTTTCATCTGATATATTGAGTTCATTCTGAATTTCCATCATTGTCATCCAGTGCAAACTTACAAACATCAAATGCTTAAAGAATAGGTGGGTTATTATTTATTCATAGAATAAGATAATAATTTATTAAACTTAATTATATGTAAACATAATAAATGCCATATTTTTTAGGAAACACATATTGATAGTAACTGTGTTTTTCATAGATTAGTATTAATTCTTTCTTTTTTTTAATTAGATTAGAAATTATTTTATATTTTTTCTTTGATAAAAGTTGATTAATAATCATGTATGTATTATGTATTTTTAAAGAATATTTATTATCAATAATAAACTATAATATGATATTTTAAAGGCAAATTTATATACTGTGCATAAAAAAAGTACAGTGTTGGTATAGTGATGTTTTAGGAGTTATGATGTCTTGGGCTAACTGAATAAACATGATTGAATTGAAATATATATTAGAAGCCATATATATATATATATATATATATTATAATTAGCTTATTCATATCATTATATAATTAGCCTATTCAAATTTCTTATATAAGTAAACAGCCAACAGACTTGATCACATGCATGTGAAAAAGATAGATAATTACCAATAATCATATTTTATGCAGAACTAGCACTCATCAATTGGGCTAGATCATAATCTCCCACACATATACGCAATCAGTGTTTGGCTTATATTAAGATAGCAATTCCTTAAACTTTAATGGACAGGCTTCAATCTTTCTCATCCTTCTAACTTTTCAACTGTCCATTTCATTGGAAAACCAATGATGGAAAGCTCAAAGCCCTTAGTAGATATGATATTGTAGTCATACCCATGTAGACATTGTGTTAATCTAACCCTCATATTATTGGACCATTACATATCCAGAGTTTAACAGGAAGGGGATGGGTTAACTTTATAGATGTAACCTATTTTCAGTGCAATATGTAATTAACCTATTCATTAAGTATACTGAATGTTTCTTATGTAAGTAAATAGAGGGATTTTAACTTAAAGACTTTTCAGTCTATATTCATCTTCCATCTCAAACAACCAACACATATACCCATATACATGTGAAAAATATACCTGATCCTCAATATATGTATTTTGTGTAGAACCAGCACTCATCAATTGCACCAGATCATAATCCCCCCCCCCCCCATATATATATATATATATATATATATATATATACACACAATCAGTGGTTGGCTTATATTAAGATAGCAATTCCTTAAACTTTAATGAACAGGCTTCAATATTCTCACCCTTCCAACTATTCAAACATTCACTTCATTGAAAAACCAATGATGGAACACTCAAAGCCCTTGGTGGATTTGATATTTGTAATCATACCCATGTAGACATTATGTTAATCTAACCCCTCATATCATTGGACCATTACATATCCATATATTAACAGGAGAAGGATGGACTAACCTTATAGATGTAACCTATTTCAAAGGCAATATGCAGTTAGCCTATTAATTCACAAACCCATTCAGCCTTGAACATTATTACACTTATTATTTAAGTAATACTTTGGGTGCAATTTGAAATTTATAATTACAGTTTATAATGTTATGATAGATTACTTATTAGTCTCCATTCAGAATAGGTTATATTTATCTATTTAAAGAGTTTTATTTAAACTTCTTTGTATCAATAGTTTCAATCTCTGTGGTTCATTTGCAATATTTAGTGTCTATGTAAGTATATTAGATCATTAATAAAGGTGGAATTCCACCTTTACTGATAAAAGGAGGTTGCCTTGACAACAGTTTGAAATTGTTGATTGTTATTGATATTGGGATTGTCAAAGTGCTGGTTTTAATTATATATAATTATTAAATAATGAAGCAATGAATACATATGTAATTTTGATAAAAGAAAACTAATCGTTTATTTAAGCTTTATGAACATATAGCACTCCACATCAATAACTGTTTAAAAGAATTAGTGGTCTTTAAGCTTTCTTATTAAAAAAAAATAAATTAAAAAATATATATACATGCATACCTATTTATAAATCATTCTATTTTCATATGGTTAAACATATTTTAAAAAAAATCAGTCATATATTATTTAAATAGTAAAATGTGTATGTATATATATACACACACACATATGCATATATACATTTATGTAAGAAAAATCAATAAATGGATTCAACTGAAAATAGAACAGTTGTAATAGAAGTACTAGATTAACTGTATATATTAATAGCTGGAATATGAATACATGATCGATAACCTATTGTCGTGTTAGTGACTAATATTATGGTCATTCTCAAAGAGGCTATTATCAAGAGCAGGGTGATTTTTTTTATGGTCAATAAGATATTCTGCAAAAATATTTTTTAAATATGTTGTTTGTTTATAAGAACTGTTTTCTAAGTTAAGTTACTCAACCATTATAACATTTGATGATGATTATCTCGAAAAATAAATGTCTTACATATTTATCTCTTTACTGATATATTTATAATTATAAAATGTTATAAGAAATAACTATAAATTATATTTTATAAGTTTCTAGTCCATTTGATTAATAAAAAGCTTAAAGCACCATGCAAACACACATAGTTTCAAAAGTTCTTGACCAATTTCGAATATGTATATCACAAGGTTTTGTAGGAGTTAATTTTGAATATCCAGTAGTCAGAATTCACATATTTTATTATTTGAACATATCCTAAGAAAATAAAAGAGTTAATTTGAATCTTATTACTTTTTTTATTCAATTGACAATATTTAAGTGAGCTTGCTATCGTTATATATATAAATGTCAACAATCTCCATATAAATAGATCTTGTTCTTTGGATTTGTAAAAGTCTCTCAGTGTGATACAATAAATGGGACAAAATAACTTTAAAAACAGATTAACTTCTAAATTGGTAAAAATTAATTTATAGCTTTGTGTAATTTAACATAGTAGTAGAGTGATGGACCCGAGAACTAGAGATTTCTAAATAAATTGAAGCTCGCTCTATTGTTTAACCAAATAACTAACAATTGAGTGTTTTAAGACTAATTTACGTTATTCTTTCTTATTATAGTATACAAAAATGAATAAAATGATTTATTACCAGGCACCGGAAGTAAGAACCAGAGCCATGATTCATGGATTTGAGATGCGCCACAGTACTCAGGGCTATATTTATTTAAATACATTATCTAAGCATAATTCATTGAATGAAACTTAAGAAGGAAATTTAAAACTGCGAAAACTGTTTCTTTTTTTTTACTCTTTTTTTTTAAACAATCATTTTAGGTTAACTTTTTCTTACTTTTTGAAAAAAAAAATTATTTATATAAATTTGTTGAACCTGAAAATATATTTCATCTTTTCTGATATAAATTAAACTATCATAAATCATGTGAAAGAGCTGTTAAATGGGAAATGTTTCTTTCGTTCTCTAAAATAATATATATAAAGTTATTTTAATGAAAAAAGAACCGATAGTAGTAAATTACTCAAATATTTTAATAAATTCTAAAATTGCCTTCAAATGGCATCTAGACAATTTAAGGCTGCTTTAATTTAATATACGGGACTTAAAACAAAATTGAGATATTTAGAAAAGTAGAAAGAAAAAAAAATATGTGAAAAAGGTATTTCAACTCTTTTAAACCGACCGATTTATCTAGTTCTGGGGAATTGAAGGATTAAAAAAACGTCATTACATAGCAAAGCAAAAAATATATATATTACAAAAAAATATGCATTCTTTTCATCTCCCTTAAATTTAAAATAATTTTTTAAAACATTACATTATATAATTAGTTTTTACATCAGTGTTTATAAAAGAAAAATTGTTTAGATAAACTAAATAAAATATCTCTTATGACATCAATTATTTTACTTGTTAATGAGATTTTTCCAGACTAGGGTGATTTAAATTGGATAACACAGTTAAATGCTAATTAAATGTAAACTAGTAAAGTTATATATTATTTAAGTATTTCATAACAATAATTATTTCATATCACTCTCCTTTATCACCACTTACACAAACTTAAATAATTAATAGGTATTAGATTGCAGAGCTAGATAATTCAATTAATTTATGGCTACTGATTGTCTTTTTCAATTGAGAATCTGACTTTTTGCTTCTATTATACTATTTAGATAATGTGAAAACTAGATATTTACCAATAACCAAATATTAGTTGAGAATTCATTTGGCAACACCATCTAGAACAAAGGTTTCCAACAGAGTCTATATCTATCCTCTAGAATCAGTTGAAACGGAGTTTTAATGAAACTATAGTAGTCAAATGTAATTAATGAATTATTATTGATGATAGGAGTCATTTAAATAAGATCTATATTGTATTATGATATTTAACTTTTTATACATTTTCTTAACTAAATTCATTTATTTTAAAACTTTTATTGTTCTTTTAAAAGTCTTGCTTTATATTTTTTGTACAGTTAGCAAGTTATCCAGTGTAATGACTCTGTATACATGAACACTATATAATCATCATGTGCAGTTTTTATTTTTTTGTTTTGATGAACAGAATTATAGTATAGATTTAGAATGCATCTAAGATTAAAATTTAAGCATACATTAGTTTTATATTTATTTTATAGTTATTACAATTTATAATAATATGTTAATTTGTACAAATAGTTGTAAATACAAATACATAACAGTTTTTTTGACAGATGTGATTATTTTTATGTGATTTTAAGAAATTTAATAAATATGTCAGTACCAAAAAGAAAGTGCCAGCAGTATTTCCAATAATATTTAGGATTTATTTTTATACATGAAAATAATACAATGCCTCCATGTCTTATCTGTGAAGAAGTATTTACTAATGCAACTATGACCCATCAAAGATGAAAGAGCACATTGAAAAAATGCACCATAATAATAAAAAAATAATGTAAAATATTTGAAACATTTAAAATAAAATCCTTTTATATTCAAAAACGGGAGTTCCCAAGTCATTTTTTAAACCATCCATTTCTAACAATGTTGAAGGTATAATGGAAAATGTGTAAAACAATATCCTCATATAGTTGATAAAAAAATTAATTTTACCTGAATTAATGAAGATAAATCCAGATCTAATATTAAAAAATATTCAGCTAATTAAAATATAATGTGTTATGGCATCAATGAAATGACCAAGATGTATAAACATCTTTATTATTTGATCTACAAACAAATCCATCCACCATTCACATAAATGAGGTACCTTTCAAAAAAATAGCATATTGATTATTTTATGTTCACCATTGCAGCCCCAGAAAAGAAGAAATAGAATTTTTTTTTTTACTTTTGAACAATTAGAGACTTCTAACACAGGTGAAATTATTTTTGATTGTTTTAATTTTTTTTTTTTTTTAGACAAATATAAAATACTTATTTTCATTGTAATTGTAGAGATTTGTGATGGAGCAAATAGGAAATATAGAGGATTTTAATTTACTTGAAGTTTAACTACAAATTATTTCATTCTTTTATGAATTAACACAATAAATGCCTATTAATGAACACATATGCAGAAAAGATAATTTTTAAAAAAATATTCACTTTATCACTGCTTAGCATGCTTTTCATGTATTATGTATATCATATTTATTACTTATAGTATAAGTTATGAATATGATATATCGAAAACATGCTAGGCAGTAATAAAACGGAATATTTTTTAAGAATATATGTGAAGGAAAATATCTAGAACATTCAAACAGTATATCATGATTTGTACAGAAAACATTTTGTTAAAAAAATAATAGTAATAATAATAAATTTTCTGATATTACTATAAATCTATATATAATTACTATAAATTTTATAAAATCAAAATATTAAATGAATATCTATTTTTACAATTGTGTGGTAGAAATGATAAAATATATAATTTGTAGCTCATACATATGTGCAGTTATCTGTCCAAAGTTGAAGATTAGTCAAAATGTATGATATAGTTATAGAATTACTCTTTCATATTGATGAACTTATGAACTATTAGATTTAAAAATATATTTACTTATCAGATACTTTTTTTCAATTTAGCAATCTCCAAAATAAATTATATGAAAACAATATTAATCTTATTCAAGTGTGAACAATTATTCTTGGATTTTATTTTGATCATTTTATATTCCTATTAAACAAATCAGACTTTCGATATTCTCACATAAGGCAAAATATCTGCTGAATGATATACTGATTATTTGAAATAGTTGAAAGAAGATATGAATGTTCACTTTAAAGATCTCAAAAATTTGGATGTAGTGTCAACAAGGATTGTTGATATATTTGATTGTTATATAATCAAAAATATATATTTCTTTGCAAGAAGAATTAATCAAAATGAAAGATCTCAAATTATGCAAAATTTAGAATTAAAAGAAAATATGGCAAAGATGGCCAAAATTAAAACATATATGAATTGTTATTTATATATATCTTAATATAAGCTGAACATTGATTGTATATATGTGTGGAGATGATAAGCTGGACCAACAGACAAGTGCTGGTTTAGCATAAAATACATTTATTTGTGATTGTTTGTCTTTTCAATGTGTATATGATCAAGTGTGTCAGCAGTAGGAGATAGCAGGGATAGTTGAGAGTCATGTGAAAGTCTGAATTTAAACTGCCTATCTATTACATATTGGAGTGCAGGTGTAAAAATAGCGTGTACTGTAGAAAAAATTCATATATGAATTGTTATTGTTATTAGCCTTTCTAAATTTGTATTTAGTGGTGGAGATAAGTTTTAGATGTCTGATCAATTTATCAAGATAAAATAGAAGTAGATTAAATATATCAGAATATGGAGATTTATAAAGAATATTAAGTAACTTTGAGATCACCATTTCAGACATTACATCTAAACATCAAGTCCAACTATCTCATTAATAATATAAATATTATTGTTATTTATTTTATTTTACTGTACTTTTTGTATTATTGTTTGTAAATATTTTTTTATGTTTTCTATTTACTAATTTCATACTTGCATGCAGTATTATTTTGTACAATAAATTATTATTGAAATATTTTTCTTATTACAATAAGTTGAAATTTTTTTTATTAAAACTAATATAAAACCATATTGACTAAAATTCCAAACACCATAATTATCTTGATATTTTTAACAGTATGGGTATTAGGTACTATGTAGAGGTATTTGTCTTCATCTAAGAATTCTGGTTCTATTGAAGACAATTAGGTATTTCAAAAGATCAAAAAATTTGTTGAAGACTAAAAAAAAATTGAAAATTCTATTTGCATATAGATTGCACTTCCATTTGAATCTATATAATAAACACATTATTTTTGAGTTATAGTAATAATTAAGTTTGAAAGGGTGATGATCTACTGAATGTTTTTTTTGTTGTTGTAAAGGATCATACTTTAAAAAAAAAAGGGGGGGGGAACTTCTAATCTAGAATTTAACATAATTATTTCATATAAACAGTTTTGATTAGAAAGAGTCTCAATTAAATTTACTGATACCACTGTCAGATAAAATATAATCTAGATAAATTATAATATACTTTGGTATATACCATATTAATATTTACTAAATTAATGTAAAAGAAAATCCCAAAAAATAAAACTTTTTAATGCTATAGCAAAATAGCAACTTATTTAATTTTAATATTATTTTATTAATCTTTTAAGGGCTCAGTAAAATTAATGATTTTAAATAGTGAGATACTAAAATAAGTTGTGCTAAAAATTGGGAAGGAATGATGAAAATATATGGATGGTGATTAAAAACTATATATTAGTGGTTCTATTTTACAGCCTAGTTATTTTAATATAACATATGTATCTTTTCAGAAGAAAATTTTATTCTAGTCTAATTCTTTCATCTATTGTAAACTTGAGTAATCTATAGATGCTAGGTAGAAATATTTATTAATTTCATATCCAGTGTCCATTTCCCATGAGTAGGTTCTGGCTTTTGACTTTTGTCAGCAAGAACCATTGAACAAGCTTCAAATGTATTTATTTATTCAGAGGCTATCTTTTACTTTTTTTTTTAAACATTAAGCTACCAATGTTTTGAATGCAATCCAATTTTTTTGCATAGTTATATAGATATGACAGTTCAATATTTATATATTTAGATGTCCTCAGTTTTATAATAACTATAAATACCTACTTTGTCTGGTGCCAATTTAATTTGTGCTCATGGCCATTTTGAAATCTAATCAACAGCCAAAACCACCAGTGATACATCCAATAGATAAATGACATAAATATTGAATAAAAGTATTTCAAATTCATATTTTTAGAAATTATAAGCTAGTAAAAATAATATGCTTTATTTCATATAGGCATATAGTATAATCTTTTAGTATTTGGAAATTATAAGCTTGGTTTGATCAAAATATTGCAACTTTTGACTGATACTTTGTATTGATCAAACCATCCTTTCCTCTCCCTGCAAATTCTGGTGTTTTGCATGTTCATAAAATATTGAGATAAATTAAAAAAAAAAAACCCTAATAAAATAAAGTATATTATTTTTACTAGCTTATAATTTCTAAAATATGAATTTAAAGTACTTTTATTCAATATTTATGTCATTTATCAGTTGGATATGTTAGCAGTGGTTTTTAGTTTTCAAAATGACAGTGAACGCAAACTAAATCAGGGCCCTTTGTCTAGAATTGGTACATAATCAGAACGCATCACCTAAATTCAGTTTACACAATTCTTTTCAGAAAAATTCTAATGATTCTACTTCAGTTCTAGCAACTATAGTAGGTTTGAATAAGGTACATTAAACCCAAAGATTCACTTGTATTAGATTCACATCCAAAAATTCCTCACAACAAAGAACATAAACTAAAAACTAGTCTGGAGATATAGAAAAGGATTTAATAGCTTCAATTAATGACTCAAGTTTACAATAGTGAGCAGAAATAAAGTGGAATAAGTCTTGTTAAATCCTGATAAATATTGTATTAACTGTCATCATGTATCATTTTTATTTTTAACAGAGTCTCTTTATATTTCTATATACTTTGTGAATAATTGAAATGTTTTTTTAATTTTACTGAGACTTAAAGATTGCTTCTAAAGTCATCTCTGCATAATTTTTATTACTTTTAACTTCTGCAATTTTTGCTTTGACTTATACATCCGTAATCATATTTTTCATTCATTTGTGAATTTTAGCAATTTGATATTTTTTGATAAGAAGCAGAGATTTGTTTGATTCTATTACAAAGTATTTTGTTTTGTTATAGTGTATTTCTAAGGGTATATACTATTTTTAAAGGAACAATTTTATTATTAATTTGTCCTTGATTTTTTTCAAACATTTTACAAAATGCAATAATTTTAAAACAAGTCAATGTAAAATAATATTTCTGAAAATGATCATAATAGTAGTAAACTGCAGTATAAGTTATAACATAAGCCCAAGTAACTCATTTCAAATGGCTGTAAATCATCATACTTTTCAATCATTATCAATCACCTGTAGAACAAAAATGACTCCAGGTTTAGTTTAATAGTTGTGATCTATAGCGTCTTTTCCACATCCATAGGAAACGTGTATCCATTTCATTGCCATCTTCACCATTTTATTATTGTGTTTCAATAATATCATTAATTTCTACTATTTTCTCAATAATGAATTCTATTTTCATCCACTCCTTGTTACTTCTATAAGCATACTTTTTTTACAAAGTTATTTCTATCAAACACATTCTATTAGAGTTTAATTCTTTGATTAATTTCATCCATTATGTTTTCACATGTATTAATAATTCAGCCAACTTTTTTAATTTGCGAATTTAAATATACACATTTAATTTTATTATTATCAGTATTTTATTTTCTTTTTTTAAGTTATTCAAAATTACTTTAATTTTTTTAACATTTATTTTTAATACTACTTTGATTTCTTGCTTCTTTTTCTAAATTTCCTTGAAGTTCTGAAACATAATTTTTTTTAAAAACAACCACTTCATCTGTAAAATCTGGAGAACATATTAAATCTCAAAATATTTTTAACTCTTAGTTTACCATTTTATGGAATCACTCTATCATACTTCCTATTAATGTTAATCTTCTTAATGTCATCTTATATTCTAATCACTAATATTGCATTTGATAAGTATTTTTTAGAAATGTACAATATCCTGTATTTATATATTGACATTATAAAATATTCATCTCCAAAGAAATGTTTATACATTCAAATACTTTTTTTTTTTTACAATCTACAAATCTAAGCCAAGTTTGCAACTCATATTCATTGTCTTTCTATAACTTTTTAAAATATTTAAATGAAGTCTATTTTTCTATGATCATTTTAAAATAAAGCTTGTTTCTTTGGTTGATTAAAATTTCCTTCTACTTCTTCAATTAAGGTGTATATGGTGTATTATATTATATATTCTTTGGTTGATTTGATATGAACATTATTGATAGGTGAGTTCTGTAGAAATATTGATGTAGATCATGTATAGAACTGTGAGAAGTTTGATAGGTCTTGTTTCTTAATATCTTTATTTGTGTCATTCGTAAATATCGATGTCATAGTACATATTTATTTTTTAGACATTTGAGCTTTATCAAATTTTTTTGTTTATTTCTTTACCTGCTTCTTGTAAAATATTTATAATATATTCATCATTTTCTGAAGATTTTTCATTCTTCATAGATTCAATTGCACAACAGAATTCTTCATTTTAAATATAGGGAAATTTCAAATAATATTAATGGAATTATAAGGACAATTCTATTTTTTCATTCTTTGTTACTGCATAGTTCTTTGTGGATTTTCCCCCTATATTTTTTGATGTTTATTTTTTTAAAAATAGTAAAGGTCAATTTTTCCTCTACCCTTCCAATACTAAAATATGTTGTATTTTTGAGACATTTTTTTTTTAATATCTTATATGCTTTTTTCAGTTATATATATATATGTCATTAATTCTTTTTTGTACAGATTATAGAATTTTAAACACATAATTCTTCTAAATGTTTATTTCAAAATATTTACATATTTGCCTTGTTTCAGTTGAAAATAACTGTCTTAATACAGCATTAACTATCTTTTCATTAATCTCTTTCAAATTTGAGCCATTTTGTAAGGCTGTTAATATTTTAAAAAGATTTACAAATTTTAATGAAATATTTCTGAAGATTATTATATCAACAATTAATCCTTCCTTTCTTATTAATTTTTGTGTTTCTAGCTCTGCATTGATATGTATTCTACATCTCCCCAGTGGCCACTTCCTGTGATAGCTATTTTTAAGCACATTATAGTCTTAATGTATATTGTAACCATATGTTTAATCCTGTGGGTTAGATATATGTTTTAAAGCATTAACATTTTTTTATAAGATTATAATAACTAAATTTCTTTTCTGTACTATTTATAATAAAAATCTTAAGTTATGTGTTTAGATAGTATGAGTTAAAGTAATTCAGTTAGCCTATTTAGTTATCAGTCATTTAAAAAGTTATCTTAGATAGTTTAATATTTGCTTGAAAGAATAAAATCAATATTTTGAAACTAAAGAAGCATTAATCTAGAAGTTGCTATTTTCAGCTGGATTTAATAAATAAGGTTGTTTTGTGCTATCTGAAATGACTAGTTAACTTTGTTAGGATTTTTAATAGTTAATTTTTAAAATAAATAGGTTTAAAGTAATTGCTATGATTTATTAAATATCAGTTTATGTGAGGGTATTTAAAATCAGGGTTTAAAGGTAGTAAGTGAGATTAGTGTTAATTTTAAATATTAGTCAGTAACTAATTTATTTTCACTGTATTAAAAATGGTTATGTTTAGTGTGCATGCGTGTGTGTAGATATTTAGTGAATGCAGATGAAATATTGGAAGTTTAAAAGATGTATTAAAAGTAAGTGTATTTTTAAAAATGGATACATTCAATCGGTTTCTAATTTTTTTTAAAAAATAAGCTTTTAAATAATACAAGAAAAAGGGTGAAAAAGAGGTATCTGAATAAAAAGAATGTTCAATCTGAAAAGAAATAGATAATTTCCAACAAGATTTAACTAATTTTCAATTAGTTATTAATATTAATTATTGTTAATAAAAATAATCAATATACTTATATCGAGTTAAGATATAGAATAATAAACTTTTATAAAAGTATATTAAGTGTATATAAAAAAGAAGTAATGATAATTATTTAGAATTTTCTTACAAAATCATAATAAAAGATCAATTTATGAAAATCAACCTTTTAATTATCATAAGAAAAAGACTGTATTCAGATTGTTTGTGTTAATACAAAAAACATAAGTATTCATCTGGAGTTTACTTATTTATTTGAATAGTTTTTCTAAACTACTGATTGATTTACGCATATTGTTATGTACTTAGGCAAGGAATAATTATAATTTAAATTTTGCAGTATCATAATTAATATTGCTTAAAAACTTGACTTATTATAACAATAAAACTTCATAAAAACAATTTATAATTAAAATTATTCTTCTGTTCATTACTCCTCTAATTATCATTGCCATTAAAATGTGCTTTGAAAGACACTATTTGCTATTAGAATTATCTGATGTAAGTTCTTGTTATTATTTTGAAGTTGTTAAATTTCATTATTTTTCAAAATTTTTTATTATAAATTCTCATCTTTGTGTCTGCTTTATCATAATGAAGGATTGTATGTGTGTTCCTATATTACCTCAAGAAAGAACAGGAAAAGGGAGTTGAACTAAGGAATAATTTCCTTACCAAGAAAAAAACTTTTAATCTTAATATGTATAAAAAGAGTATTATAATATCATAAATATGTTTTTGAGAATGGTGTTTGAGGTACCAAATTGGTAAGACACATAATAAAAAGGTATTTATTTTGTGAATTAGCTTTATTATTCCAGAGTTTTCTGAATGATTATTTAAAATTATATAAATGATTGTACACAGAGGTATAACAACAGCTTTTTGTATATTTGAATGAAAGTTATAAATATAAGTATGTGTGTGAGAATTTTAAATAGTTTAGAAATAAAGTGTTGTCACTATTATGCAATAATAGTTTTGTTGGTATACATATAATCTTAAATTGAGTGAATGAATTGTATACCTTTTGTATGTGCATGCAAGATGGATAATTATTCATATGTTTATTATTACTATTAGCTCCATGCCTTTTATTATTAGTAATATCATTTTGAAGCAATTTTAAGTGGATATTATATTACTTTTATATGTATTTAGCCCCTCCATGAAAGAGAGGGTGTGGATCATTTATTCATCAGGACTGCTTGCACATAGTACTGGTACGCCATATTTTTACTAGTTCATATTTCCCTTATCCACTTTGCCTAGAATTTCAATATTAGAGTATATTTTGGTGTATATTCACAGGAATGTTCAGTTTTATAATTCATTATCAGCTCCACTATAATTTTTTAACTTAAAGTATATTATCAGTGTCAAGTCTAGTTATTTCCTCACCCCAATATAAGTATTATTAATGTTATAAGTTTTTTTATATTGCATAATATTTGTTGCTATTATATTAACATCTATTAAGCATCTCCACACTGATTTTTATTTTTATTAAGAAAAGTTTATAATATCTCCTAGTAGGCTGGACAAAGGCATATACATATATTGTTTTACTTTATGGATACTGGATTGAAAATTAAGACCATATTTGATGAATAAGAGAAATATTGTGTTGTGAATATAACTTTTTTGATAAAATTGTAGAAATGCTTTTAAGAAAGATACATCTGTGTATAAAGTTGTTAATATTTGTAAATATAGTATAGTGAACTAAAAGAAATAATAATGATTATTGTAAATAAATATTTTTGTTATATGGATTATTATATGTTGCAAATAAATATTTTATTATTAATTAAGTATATTTATGTTTTGTTGCTATTATGACATCATTGCATTAGGACATCTGTTTTTCAGAAAATCTACTTTAATAAAGTTTGCATTAGCAATTTTTTTTAGAGTACATTTCAATGGTCATGTAATGTTTATACATTTATTTTGCTTAATAATTATTTAATTAGTCTACTTGCATTTTTAAAAGATAACTGTTATATTATCTATTTCATTTCAAATGGCACTTGTTATGTAGTTGGCAGCATAAAATATACCCTATCTGTCTTCTACATTATTTTGATTAATCAAATTTGCATTAGAAAATATAAGATTTCTGTATTTTATAATCAGTAAAAGTAAAATAATTACATTTTAATAATTTTAGTATATTTAGAAATATTTGTCAAGTTATTAATCTTATATTATTTAAGTATTTAAATGTTTTGTTCTTATGTAATTTTATTTCTACTTTCTTAAAAATATTAAGATTCCAAAATAAACCAAGAGAAGTGTCAAATGTTCCATGTTTAGCTTAAATAATAACCATCATATTTTTCATTAAGAAGTTAAAATATTACAATTACCATTTAGTTTCGAGTGCATTTTATTCTGAATTTGAACCCTGAGATTAAGATATTTTAAGGCATAAGATATTATATTTTAAACTTGCAAAAAAACTTATATTTGAAATAAATATATTTCAAAACATATGATATATTTTAAAATTGCAAAGAATCTATATTTGAGATAAATATATTTTAAGGCAAAAGATATTTTGAATTATGAAAGAACCTTGTATTTTAATAATTATATTTAGTCATGATATTGTCTACAAGAGGACTCATACTCTGGTGTTTTAAAAATCCATGTTATATGTAGTCTGTTTATGTAACCTTTGATTGCTAGCTATCACCTCTTTGTTTGGTCAATGTATTGCAACCATTTGGACAGGTTACAATATATATATATATATATATATATATATATGTGTGTGTGTGTGTGTGTGTGTGTGTTAGTCAAGATATAATCATTATTTGGATGCTTAATTAATTATTCATTTCATCTTTGGACTTTTTAAAAAATGAATTCATAATATAAAGTTTCCTTCATCTGCAAATTCATTTTTTCTTCATAACCAAAGTTGTTCCACATTATTTTCTTTTTTAAATTGGTTTCTATTCCTAATATTAAAATGTTTTTTATAAACAATTTGAAAATGTTTGATAGTGCTGATCAAAAGTATTTTGTAAATCTGTAGAAAAACCCTCTGTTTCTTCATCACAATGACTACTTATTGGGGTATAAAATCCAAGCAATTTTTTTACTTGGTCTGATATATTCCATTTTTCACAATATTGATTTTTTTCCTTCATATTTTTAATACATGATAAATACCACATGATTTGCACTTCCAACATTTTTGCCTTTATAATAAAATACATGCCATTTTTTCTTCTAATTTAACAAAGTTCAACAGTCTCATTTAATATTAGATAGATATTTTTTTGTAATTCATGCAATCTTTATTTATTTGAAAAAGATTTATAGTTATAAGTAGCTAAATAAAAGATCATCATAATGGCAATCTCTTCTGTAACTAAGGAATTCTTAGCATCATCTGACTCTAGTAATGCCCTGGCTAATAACTTTATATTCCCTAAGAAATAAGGACCATAATTTATTATTGTATTTGATAAATGTATTGTAAATATAAAATAGAACCATTATTCAAATAAACATATACCCATATTCATTCTACTTTCAAAAAAATATCAAGCAATGTTTTAGTTGTAAATTATCAAACATGTTAGAAGTAAAACTATTGTATTTTTTGGTATTAGACTTGGAGATAAAAACTAATAAACTCACTATGTGGCTATTGTGTGATGGTGCTCAGCATATCAGTATTTATTTATTATGTGAATCATATGTTAATAACAGCTGCAATGATAGTAATATGTAGTGACATTAGAAATTTATCTTGCTTAATTTTTTAAGCCACTGAAGAGTAATCAACAAATCTTTTTTCAGTTGATAGTAAACTCATTTGTATGCCATCCTTTTAAATAGCGGTCTTTATATGCATATTTTTTTAAATTTAAGATTTCACTTCTTTAAAAACATTTCTCATTCATCTAGATAGTTTTAAAATATATTTAGTTGTTGATTTATATATATGAATTTTTATTCTTATCATACAAATATTTTTTGATAAATTTTCTTTACCGATTACATTATATATGTGGCACTCATGTTTAGAAACATTCATTGACTATTTTTAAATATAAGCACTGCATACTTTTATTTCGGATATATCATATTAAGAATTATTTTGTAGTATTACATAAAATATGTCATCTCAGTTTGTTGCAAGAAAAATTTAAATATAATGAAATCATGATACCTACTGGCAAAAAAAAAAAAAAGTAAATAAATAAAAACATTAAAATTTTTATGAGAATATATCACAACTGGTACATTAGTAGCCCATTTTTCATCTTGCAACTTGCTAATTCTAATATGATTTCATTTATTAACTACATTTTTTTCATGTTAAATATATTGAGAGTACCGACTTAATTTTTTTTTTTAAATTGATGTAATGTAGTATTTCATTTTATAAAATGTTTTCTAAGCATAATCAAAGATAATTCATACTCTTAATAAGTGATAAAAGTGAAAACTATAAAAAAATATTTCTAAAAAATGAACCTTATATTAAAAAAGGATGAATCATTCATTAAACAAATAATGAAAAGGCAAGAGCATATTCATGCCATTGTTGTTTACACTCCTGAAATGGCAAAAGCTATAACCCACTTTAAAGCATATTTTTAAGCATTGAATTTATAGATAGAAGAATAAATGGATAGAATGTTTCTGTTAGACATTATTATATTGCATCAGAAAGCTTAAATTCTATTTAAAAAATCTGATATTTTGCAAGAAGTATTTTGTGAATTAAAATAGAAAGCTAAGGGAGTAAAAGTAAATGAAGATTATTTAAATCATCTAGATTTTGCAGATGATGTAGTTGGGAATTTCACACAATTTAATTAATTTAACTTTTCTATAAAAATGTATTATAAATATTAAATTTTGACTTTTAGTTTTTCTTTTAATCTTGGATTATATAATGATATGGCAACCCAACATTGATGACTTCCAACATATTCTATCTGTTCATTTATTTTTGAAAATAAACTTTTAACATAAAATCACAATTTTTTGTGTGATTAGAATGCTGTAGACAACTAGAAACTTCACATAGATTAAGAATTAGTTTATCTTCTTTATAAAAATACATTATGGGTATTAAATTCTGTTCATGTGCTTTTAACATGGTCAAAATAATAACATTTTTACATTAACAACTGCTATTATATTTTCTCTATTTCATTTTTTAAATTAATAGAAATAATTTTATTATATGATTGCAAAGTTCTTTTGATTTATTATATACTGTTGAGAATCAACAAATATTACATGTATGTACCTAGCATTCAGATTTTAACATGATTTTTTTAACAATTCAATATTTTCATTAACAAATAGGTTTGAAAATTGTAGTCTTGGCATATATTTTTTTTAAAATCATATTGCCTGACCTAAAAATTAATGCAGTTCAGATTAATAGTAGTAAAAATTTGTAAAAACTTTGTAATATATATATATATATCTATATATATATAGTAGTAAAAATTTGTAAAAACTTTGTAATATATATATATATATCTGGGAGTCAAACATACTGCCTGGGATTGGAATCTGGTGAAACTTGGAAATTGTTTAAAGTAGCTGAGAATTTTTTAGTAAGCTTAGGATTCTTTTTGTATGTGTTTAACTGTAGTAATAGATAGATGTTTTATTATTTCTAGATAAACAAAAAAAGAAAAGCATAAAATCTTCTCCAATCAGCAGTTGACTAATTTGATTTTGTTTTGGAAAAATGCTGGAGATTCATTGATCTACATCAGACTTTTTAAGTTTTTAAAATCTTTTACTACATATTGTAAACATTATCACAAAATATTCTAATTGATCTATTATACATCAAAATGAGGTATAAACTATGTTTATTTATATAAGATGTGCATTATTGCATGGAAAATATTTAAACAGAGTTTATATATATATATATGATTTTTATGAAATCTAGTATATGTTGTTTTTATTAATGGGAATAATAATACCCCCCATATCATAAACACATTAAAGAAATCAAAAACTTTGATATTTAATATGTAACTAAATGTTCACATTTAATACATGTGTGTGTGTGCTTTAAAAAAACAACAACAATAATACACTTTCAATGCAATGCACTATAATCATGATTTCAAATTATGTTATTAGACTAAATCTTATTCCATTATTTGCTTAATTGCATGCTATCTGCTCTTTGATTAGTGATATCTTTTGCATTTAAATAAATCAAACTTCATAAGGTTTTCTATCATCACATTCTCCAATATCAAAGGATAGTAGAGGAGAAGTGATGATTTGAACAATTTTCTAGCCTTGATTTTATCATCTAACTGAGAATCATTAGATACTCATTAATGATAAATATTGAATGATTATCCAGGTTGGCTAAATACCAGTTAACTGAGAGAAAAATCACAGGATTGTGACCAGATTGGATATGCAAATAGATATAATTATTATAGGTTGATTCAGTGTTATTACCCTGAGTAGTTCGTTGCAGTGGAAAGTGATGAACTTTGGAGGTAAAGATTCCTGGAGTGAAGTTCAACTCTGTAATTCTGATATTCAAATGTTACATGATCCCTTGAGTGAATAACTACTTGATTACTTATTAAATGTTATTTCTTTTGTGCTACAGACACCCAGGATAAATTCTAAAATCTGAATAAGAACAGAAATTATTGAAAAAGCTAATTTGTACTGAAATCAATTGTTTCTTGAATCTCCAATATTGCAATCGAATTATGTTGTTTTTTTTATTTTAAAAAAAATCTTTTTTTTTCCATATTTATAAAAAGTGGAGAAAATGATAAGACTTAGCAAAGTCTTTGAGAAAATGGTGAAAATCGGGGTAAATAATCAAAAAGATTAGTCTTTAAATTTAGCTTGAAGTTATAAATAGTCAGATTGAAATTGGTTTGTTTTGATTGTGTTATGAGGCAATTTAATTTAGCTAGAAAAACAGTTTAATGCTTGGAAAGATTGATGGAGAAGGAAAAATAAGATATTATTAATGAGATAAGTGAAATCCACCTTCGCCATGGTAAATGTGCTATTGAGGATCCGAAAAAAATAATAGATAATAAATTATTTTGGAAAATGTCTGTTTTCCAGAAATTGATGTCAATAGCAAGAAATAATATTAGTAAACACACCCTTATTATATATATATATAACTTTAGTAATAATGAACTATGTAAAATATTTACATATTTATAATAGAATAAATTTATGTGACACAGGTATGAGTTTGATGAAACTACATCCGTAATGATACGATAAATTGTTTAACTTTAATGGTGTGTAATTCAAGTTATAGTCACGATGGCTAAACTGAAGAAGAGTTCAGACATTTATTTTCAGGAGTGATACTTACATATTAGACCGGTGATGAGGTTTCACACGTATTAGTCTGGCAATAACTTTTTAACATTACAGTCTTGTAAAATAATATCTGCATGGGAAATTCTGACAAACTCAATCCATTAATTTTGATAAATAATAATAAGTAACTTTACTGAGTCTACAAAATAGCGACCCATAACCTTATTTAGTGAAAATAAGCAAACACGTATTTCCATTTTGAATTGAATCTAGTTATTTGCAAAAATGTCGAGAATTAATCTTATTTTCATGCAAAGTGGCTACCTATAACTTTATTTACTGGGAATAAATGAATAAGTATTTACGGTTTTTTTTTTTGCTATAAATGATCTTACAACAACTAAATTTTTAGCAATATACTTTTTTTTTCTTCTCGTGTCATAGGATCAGCCAGGATGCGAACCCGCTAAACCGGGACAACTGCTTATAAAGCAGCTATCGCTAACCTCTCGACCACCAATGCTTGACTAGCAATATACATTTATTCTAATAAAAAAGGAAAGCAAAAGATTGTTTCTTACAATCGCTGGGGCCGACTGAAGTTTTTTTAATGTCTTTCAAAAATAGAAACAAAAACGTAGCTATGACTTACATGAAAATATTTGTATCTGGAAGCTCACAAGTTATCACTCTTATACGATTTTGCATTTTTGTAAGATAACATGCTACATACACAAACTTCTCGCAGATAATTATTCGAATGTATGGCTGTCTTTTGAAAGTAGTGGATGACCGCATCTCCTCGGTAACGAGCAGTTCCCAAATTTTATTCATTTCGTTGAATAAAATAAGTCATTCAAAAAAATTCACTCGGGAGGACTTAAAGAGGACAGTAAATCACGTGTACACCTTATTTCCGTCAGATAATCGATTAGTCATTCCATCATTTTTTCATGACGTCCTAGCATACTTTAAATCATAAAATTAGCAGCGAAACCAATATTTTGACTAGCAACTTTCTTCTGATCAGTATATTCACGTAAAAAAATAATTCTTTTTTTTTTTTTTAGTTGATTGTAAATATGTTTAATTCAATCTTTATATTCACGACAAATACGTAAGTACCTAGGAGTGAAATCTGATGAGGAGTGTTAACGGAATAAAGGTTTAAGCTATGAGTGAATACAACTGAAGTAGATTGCCATGTTTTGGTCATGATGTTCCTGGATAAAAATTTGAGAGAGTATAGGTTTGAATTGAACTATTTCTTGTTATTTCTTCTGAGTACATTGTCCTTCTTATTGTCAAATATTATGGAACGCTTTGCAAGCCATACAACCTTATTTATATTTACAAATGTATATGAAGTTATTTATCTCCCCAATTATTTTGGTCTTCATTTATTACAAAATAATACTTTTTTTTTTTTTTAACGGTATCTGTGTGAAAAGAGATATTTGGGATTTTTTTATTTATTCCGCAAATAATTAGAATTATTTGCAGAATAAGCAAATTTTTACCCGAATTTAAAATAACTATTTTACGGAAAATTGATTTTTTAAATCTTGAAATTGTGAATTAATCTTTATAATAAAAAGTATGAAATCAGCAATTCGTCTGTTCCCAGACTCCTCTAGGCTATTTAAAAGAGAAGCTTAACGGTTTTTTTTTTAACCCTGTATAGCAGTAAATGTTATTTACTTTGTAAAAGATTATTTATTTTAAAAGATTAAAAATAATAATAATAATAAAGTAAAATTATTCATTATTCATAAATAATTATATTAAAAATGCATACTTAATTAATGCCATTTAATATTATCGAAGTAGTTTTTCAATGATTGATATATATGTATTAAATTTATAATTGATGGAGAGGGTGAGAGTGAAAATTTTTAAATACTAAATATGATCTGATGATAGATTAAGAGATTTTTTTTTTTTCATATTGAAATGTATAAATGTGTTTATTATTTCTTAAAGAAATTATCAATAAAAAAAAAATCTTCCTCCAATCATTTAACACTTTTTAGTCCCTATGAAAATCTTACTCTTTGGGAGCAATAATCAACTCTATTCTTTACTTCAGAGCCACCTCCAGCAATATTAAAAAAATCAATTATCACTAGATGGTAATATCAATCGAATCTCTTTAAGAATTGATCTTAAAGAAGCAAAGAATATTTAATTTTTATATCCATATCTAGAAAATATATTTAATCTTTTACACTATGCAATCCAATAATATTGAAGTTTGAATATTCTAAAATTTCTATAGTTAGTCCAGGTCAATACCATTATATTTTAGTAACCTCAGTTATGAGTCAGTTGCAGTTACCCTTGATTCTGAGGTAAGGATCATAGCCACAGAAAGCATCATATTTCTGTTCCAATTTACATTCAACATATTATATAATTCATTTTATTTTGGTAGATTTTTATTCTGAGTTTGAATTCACACTACTATTGAGTGAAGATGTAAACCATATCTCATACTACTTTTTGGGTGCTGATCATTATAAATGAAGTACATTTAATCTGCATCCATGTACACACATAACTCAATAAACATCTTGTGCACAAATCCAAAGTTCATCATTAATGAGAGCCAGTAGCCAGAAACTATTGTAAAGATTTGATTGGTTCTATTATCTAAAGCCCATTAATTATTCAAGTTCACATAAATGATTAGGAAATAGAGTGAAGAGAACTGCTTAAAAAAGAATTTTGAGTATGTAGACCACCTGGTATAATTCTACTTAAAGCTGTAGTAGATATCTTTGTTTATGTTTTAAATAATATATAGCGTTTACTAATAATGGAGCTTTGTAAAAAGTGTTTCTGAGTTATCTTACAATATTGATATTGATTATAATACATTAAAGAGCAGCCTTTCAAACTATTGTGCATACACTAGACAACCTAAAGTGCAATGAACAATTTTTTTTAATTTACATAATTTTAAAATAAAAATACTTGTAAATATTAGTGAGAAGCTTAGTGTTTGATATCTTTGAGATGATACAATTTGTAGTCCTGATCTTGTTTTCGATTTTTTGATTGAATGATAGAAAAAACATTTCACATTTTCATAAATACCATCAAACTTTATAACATCTAGCAAAGCATTTTATTTTTGAGAAAATATTCATTAAGAAAAATTTACTTTGAAATTATTGCCACAGAAGTTGAGTATAATGAAGTTGTAAAAGGGTTAAAATCGGATTCTTTAGTTTTAAAGTCATTACATCTAGAACTCAGCTCTTTTTGTTTTTAAGCCATTCACATCATCATGTGATATATATTTTTATTAGGTTTATAATTTATATTATTTTATTCTGTTATTGTACTTTGATGATGACCATTTATAATAGTTGAAACATTTCAGTTAAATAAAAAAAAAAGCATTAATTTGGAAGATTGGGTTACTGAAGATTGATATTTTGATAAAATTATATTAAAAAAATATTCTTAAGTCAATGAAAATTGAAATAGAAGTTTATAGAACAATTAGTTAGTATTAAAGAAACTATGAATTATACACTGATAATGGAGTATTTTCTATTATTATAAAATTATTCATATTATAGCAATTTTACCATATCTATTAACTTCATAGTTTTAGTAACAATGAGTTGAAAAAAAAAATTAAAAATTCATAAATTTGAATTTATACGTTATGCATACACATCCATCTGTATAAGCACAATCATTGATCAGCTCTCAATCTGCAATTTCCTCATCTTATGCCTTCAGTCAATTATGTGTTTGCAATCTCATTTTTGTTTTGGATTTATTACTATATTGTCTTTTTCATAATTGTATTATTTTTTTTTGTTGTTGATTAATTTTTGTTGATGGCTTGGAATTTACTTTTTTTTTATTATTATAGCTGTATATGTATACTTCTGTTTGATACATATATGGGGTTCTTTATTATCTACAATTTTAAGTATTTAATTAAGGGAAGAATTGGATCTAAATACCAACAAATATAAAAGGTTTAATGCATTTATTTTTTAAAATTAAATATTTTAGCTTAATAAGATCTCACTTATTAAATAATAATATTTACATGACATATCACTGTTTAAACTGCAACTATAGATTATATACTGTTGTCATTGTTAGATTCCATCAAATTGACAGCAATTCCAAATAAAAGTGTGTGTACAGAAATATTCATTTTCTTTAATTTACTTAACAGTCTGTAAAGGTTTTGCAGTAAATCTCTATGGCTTTTTATTATTACATGTATTTAAATATAAGCATTAGGGCTAATATAAAAACTGACTTTTTACAAATATTAGAATTTGAATTTCCAAAACCCAGTTAAACCAAATTTTGAATTTTTATATATATATAATTAAAATAATAGAAATATTTATACTTACTTAAAAAATCTTCAACTTATTTAATATTCATGGAAACTACAAAAATATAATATTACTCAATAAAAAACAAAAAAATAACTAAAATAAATATATTTTTTCAATTTATTTAATATTTGTGGAATTACAAAATTATAAAAAATACAATATACTCCACCTAAAAGCAAATTAAAAAAAATTAAAATAATAAAAATCCATACAATATATATAAAAAACAGTAGCAAACTATACCTAGTGTCACCCAGTGCAAGTCACAGTAATCAATGGATGCTAGAAGGTTTATGCATAAAATCCCTATCTAGTTCCTTATCATCCAGTACCTACAGACTAGTTTAATGAATGAGTAGGCAATAGATAAGGATTTTACATGCACACATTCTAACATCCATTGATTGTTTACTATGACTTGCACTAGATGGCACTTCTGTATGGAGAGTATGCTACTGTTTTAACAGCTTGTATAGGCATGGGAAATAATGATTATGTAATATTTTAATGATTTGCTACAGAATATATATATTATGAAGTTTTACTTCATTTGGTATTTTTTTTCAGAAAATATGATTTCTAAAAGACAAAATGTCTATCAAATGATTACTTAAAACTTGTTTTTATTCTAAATACAAAATTATCTAAAATAAAAAATACTCTCTTATTGGCTAATGAACTTGGTATTATCATCTTCAGTACATCAAATAATTAATCTAAATTCTTTGTTCTTTTATTGGTTGTCTCAAATACTGGAAATATAATATTTATTGTCATTTCTTCAGTTTTCTCAACCTATGAACTAATTTTTACATAGCTTTTTTGAGCATTGTCTGATTAATAGTTTGTATAATTCCAATATATTCATAATTTGAATTTGTTTTCATACATAAATTTGGATATATTCTAGATAATATTTTTCCAGATAGCTCTAGGAGTTTTCACACTAGTGGAAACAAATTTCTTTGTTGAAATATTTTGTGGATTTTGCAAATATAGCAAAGTGGTTATCAATCTAATTTGTCTTTTTTTCTAAATTTGTAATTCTACAGCATTTAACAATTTTGGAACTATTTCCAGACTTTAATTCTTTACTTCATTTATCAGAAATTCAAATATTACTTTGTTTGGTAATAAATTGGCATTTTGCCACCCTAAGATCTTAGCAAACAAAGATACTGGCCCCAATTGTTTTAGGTTGATAATTTTAGGATATGAGCTTTATTCCACATATCATTCAAAGTTAAAACATCTCATTTTTTAAGGTTTTAAATTTTTCAAATATAACTTCTAATTAATTTCTAGTTTACAACATTTCAAAGGTAGAGTATAATGGTGTTTTAATCACATTGGCTTAAATTTATTGTATTTAAACTTGCCAGTTTTCACTCATTTGGTAGTAAAAACTAAAACTAAAATTATATTGATTTAAAAAAATCTGAAAATATATTTTTTGCAATTTATTTATATATTTATGATAACTGATATTCAGGTTTATTATAATCCTTTATCAATATATATATATATATATATATATATATATATATATATATATAAATATTATATATATATATATATATATATATATATAATATAGGGTATATTAGCACAGAATTATTTTATATTAAACATGAGAAATATATCCACCATAAAAGGCCCATATTTAGACTTCAATTATATGCTAACAAAAACTAAATGTAAATACTGTAATAAAGCATCCTTTCCCTCCATACTATATATCACATTTCAAACATGAATTTATATATTGAAATCACTTATGCTTTGTAATTTAAATACTATACCTCTAGATCAAAGCCCTTGTGCTGATTTTTTTTATTAATTTTTAGTATAAACATAATAATACACTAACCAAAATTAAATGTAAATATGTTACTATGGCATCCATTATTCTCCCTTACTAAACATCACATTTAAAACATGAATTTATATACTGTAATCACATTTTCTTCATGATTTAAATAATATACCTCTGTAATTAAAAACACATTTTTCCGAACAATTTTTTAATGGCATAGACCATTGTTACTGCAAAATTGGTTGCTTTATTAATTTTTTTGAAGATTTAATGTAAATTAAACAAAACATTTTAATTTTATATAAATAAATTTCTGAATTTTTTAATAAAAATAAAAATTTACATTTTTAAATATATCTGTTATATTCAATAGCTTTATAGCTTCAAATATATATTTACTAAAATGCTCTCTGAATTAATAGATATTGTTTATTTATTGATAAGTATGATATTCATCTGAACTATATTAGGGAATTGACAGACCATGAAAGCATAGAGTAAGTTAATATCAAATCAGGTTTTCTGCAGCTGGATAACATGAAGTACAAAAACCCTGGTTGTTTTTGTAATTTTTTAAAAATTAAATATATTTGCAATATTTTTTTTAATTTGTTAATTTAACAATTTTTTAAAAGAATTTAATGTAAATATGTTTTTTTTTTATTAAACATTGATAATTTATAAAAGTTTGTTAACATTGCTAAGTATGTTGTTCATCTGAACTATATTAGGGGATTGACAGATCATGAAAGCATGGAGCACCTTAACATCAAATTACAAATCAGTGTTTTTGGCTATTTCTGCAGCTGGATGGAACCCTTTACTGTGAAATATATACTATAAAATAAGTACTTGTATTGATTTTTTCCCCAGCATTTTTTATTTAATGGTGGAATTATTTCCTTCACATAATCATAGTGGTTGTAACATCTTCAGACAAACTTTCATTCACCAATCAGACATCAGAGAAAATATAGATTTTATATATGATATTTTAATGTAAAATTTTAATTCATAAAAATTTCCTAGATGGCCAGAAAAGTAAAAATTTGGCAAAATAAGAGAGCTTTAACTCCACCTTGATGAATGATTTTTATATTTATGACTTCTTCTGACATCACTAATTTTTATGACATTATTTGAAAAACTTAGTTGGAATAACCAAAAACATGATTATTTGTGAATTTATTACAACTGTAGATTATTTTTGTACAATAATTATTATAAATCAAGAATATAAATTATTAATACTTCATTTTGAATGGAAATATTTTATTTTAAAAACAAAACAAATTTTTGGAATGCAAATTTATTCTGTAGTTATTTACAAGCTTAGTTACATATGTAATGAGAGTTATTGGTAATGGATAGTGTGAAAATATTGTAATATTGTACAAAATATTAAGCATAATTTGATGGGAAATAAATATTTATCCATTCACATTTTAAAAACAAATGTCATATAAGCAAAATTTTATTGATTTTTTAAAATGAAACTATTCTTTCAAGCTATGATGATGTGTGAGGCTTTTTGTTTGATTACAATCTCATTTTTAAAATATTTTCAGAAATAAAATGTTAATGTTTAGAATTTATTTCATTTGTAAACAAAAATATCTTAAATAAAGTCAAATTTATCACTTTCTTGTAAGTAATAATGGTTTAATTTTAAACTTAATATTGCAAATAGAGCAAAGAAAAGTTGAACACTTAAATGGTTTAATAGTTAAAATAAAAAATTGGAAATATAATCCAAACAGTTGCTATGAACTATTAAAAAATATGATAGCTAAAGTTAATAAAAGTGCTAAACTATTTTGCTATCAAAAATAATACTTTTTTCTTGTTTGACATAATTCTGAAGAATGCTCTTTCTTATGGGAGATTTTCTAAAAAAATTGCAAATTTTTCTAATTTGGTAAATTGATTGCTTGTAATTGTCAAGCAAATATGAAATCCACAGTCATTATATGGATCAAAAGAGTTAAAACAATTCTTAAAATAGTCATTTTCAATTTCTATGCCATCTTCTGATATGATGCATAAGAAAAGATAGTTGATTAATTATAAGTGGTAATTGGTCAAATTTTTTCACAGCAGTAGCACTATCATTTGTCATTGGAACTATATTGGTTGAAACAACTCTGTTTTTTTAACATCACAGGAGCTAGCAATTATAACTAAGCCAAAATTAAATCTTACAAAATGTTGTATATTGATATTCAAACTTCTGCAATTTCTTTTCCTAGTCCACTAGTCTAAAGTGATAGAAAAATTTCCCAATTCCTCTTAATACAATCTAATATATTTATAATTTCAAATTTGGTAATAAAATCTGTAATCCATTACTTTGGTAATGACTACACCCATTGTTGCCAAGACTTTTATATGAACATATGATTTGTAATGCTATAATGGACAATGTGTCCATTCCAGAAAGTTTTGCTATAATTTTTTTTTTCTATAGTACTCCTATTAAAAAAAACCGGCTATTTTTTGTGAGCAGGAGGATTTAAGTATTTCCTACTTATCAGTCTTTTTTTTTTTTTTTTTATTAATTATTATTTTATGAACTGCTTTTAAAAAATTGTGGAGAATGCTGCTCAATATGACTCATCTTTTCCAGCCTTTTTGAAATTATTCCAAATCTCTGACTTATTTGCAACATTCATTTTGATATAAAAAATCAAATAAAATGTTTTAAATATTTTTATCAATGGCATTATTATTAAATAATAATGAAAGAATGTTATATTATTAGAATAAACTTTTTTATATATTATATTGCAATAACATTAACTTCCTATTCTTGCTTATAATTTAACTTGAAAGAGTCACAGCACATTATATACTGCATAATATGGGTGGTATGCAATGCTAAATCAGTCTGGTAGTCTATACACAAGCTGCTTTCTACTATATAAAATGGCATAATAAAAATGCATTTGTATATTTACATATCAAGTATTCACCTAAAACATGAAGATTAATTTTATTACAATATGATTATTCTTCCATGTTATTTCAAATCAAAACATTAATGTTTTAATTAAATAATTAATTATTTTTTACATATTAATTCTAGCATCTAAAACTAATTTTTTAAAAAAACTGGTTTCTAATGAGCATTTTATTTGTTATTCAACCATCCCAATTATCAACATGTAATTCATTGAACATAATTTTTCGTATCATATTAAAAATATGCTTCATTTTTTAATAATATATTTGTTTTTATTTCTTTATATGTGTACAGTCCAGATAATTCTAAGTAGTTATCTTCAATACTATAGTTTTAATCTATATCTTTTTTTTAAATGTAAAAGCAATTAGCGTATAACCATTTCTTAATTTTGCTTTTATTGAATTGCCCTTTTAAATAAATGTTAATTATAAAGCAATACCAATAACATAGAATACCAATTATTAAAATTCAACTTACTAGAGAAGAAATAGTTTCTGATTAAATTCAAATCTCAGTGTTGTTAAATTTATCTTCTATATATTATTTCTAAATTTCAGATGTCTTTATAAAATAACTGCCCACTTATAATATACCATTTTTTCAAACTATATGAAGATTTAAAAAACAAACACAAAACTTATTGACAAATTAGAAATAAAATGGAATAATATAAGTCACTAAGTACACTTCCTAATGACAATACTGGCTACTAAAACTTAAAAATATATTTATAACAAGTGTTAAAAGTTTAAAAAGTGATAATAAACCATGGGTGTAAAAATGTAGACATAAGATACCCCTCCCCTGCATTACCAGTGTTGAAGGCATTATAATATTACAATAGTGTTTAATATTTCTCTAGTGTAATTTTCACTACACCACTTTCATGTGGGGTAGGGACTGGTTTCTATCTACTTTAAACACTTTGTATTTTTACATTTAGCATAGCAACAATTATCTGATTACTACTAATTGACCTGAAATCTTAACTCTCTAATTTATACATTGATAATTATATATACTGACTACTAGATATCCAATAACTGTCATGTCTGGTGAAAATTAATTTTTTCTTTACTATTCCTGTTTATGAGGTTGTTGTTCTTGCGCTACAGTTTTATATTTATTTAAAAAAAATGTTGTTTTATTTTTTATATTAGATGAATGCCTAAATCTGACTGCTTGAAAAAAAATCTGAAAGACACCATGCCCATATTTAAATTTCAGCTTATGATCATAATCATATAGGAGCAGATGTCATGAGTCTCTTATAAACTAATTTTTAAAATAATCATGTTTTTACTAGGTTTCTTTAAATATAAAGAACCTCTTGGCATTATTAGATAGTGCATCTTCATACCATATCATGGCATATCCTTTGGTTTTATCTGGATGAACATGGAAATGTTATAAATCATATGCAACTTAAATTTTTTTAAAAGTAATTGACTAAACAGTTAATAAATAGATAGAGAATAAAAGATTGAGGTCTGTCTGGGTTGCAGTCATAAGTGTTGATACTGTAAAATTACGATTGATTTTGAAGTGATTTGTGTCTTTTGTTGTTGGGGAAAGAGATATAATATTCATGAGTGCTGATTCCTTATTTTACATGTATTCAGTACTTTTAATCTTTAAGACGTTATGTAGAGAGCTCAATATATTTATAATTCAAGATGGTAAAAGCATTTGGTTAACTTTCTAAGTTTCTATACATTATTTTTGAAGGTATTAAGTTTATTTTAAGATTTTTTCAAAATAGTCTCTCTCTTCTATTTCTGCTATTATTTGATTTTTAAAGTGTTTACACGATACATGGATACCTAAAACCATAGACTATACAGAATTCTATATAATATGAAATGTTTAGTAGATGTACACATTTAGACACCTACAAACATAATTAAATGAAAATAGAATAATGCAAAGATAATATAGTAATAACTCTAGAGAGAAAGAGAGAGAGAGAAATCACGTTTGATTGAATAATAAGATGAGGGACTGCTTGACTGAAAGATGAATCATAATACTGCCTTTATGTGTATATAAAGAAGTGAATTCAAATGTATACATTTTTAATTTTTTATTTAATACTTTTTTCAAATTGTAGATTATTGAAATCATGGACAGCAGAGAGTTATGAATGTAGTAAGGAGGATTACTGTAGTTTCCAAGATATTTTTAGTCATATTTTGCATTTAAAAATTTGACTTAATAATCAAAAGGAGTACACTAAAAGCTTGGCTAAACGTTTGTTTGTCAATAAATAAATCAGATTTAACATAGAATATCTGTTGTTAATGATTTGTAAAAATAAATTATGATTTGAAAATAATTTTCACAAATAAATTATTCTTATACGTTAATTTTAATTTTTTTTTTTTAATTTTTGAATTTTCCAAGTTTCATTTCTTTTACCATATTTAATAAAGTTAAATATTTAATTATTTTAATAACGGCTTAATTAAAGCTGATTAATCTCGTTTTGAAAACTTGTAATTTACAATTTAATGTAAATTTGATAAATTAATTTTTTAAAAAAAATAATAAAAGATTGTCTGTTTTAATTTAATTTTGTGAGCGTTAAATTAAAAAAAAAATCTTTTTGTCGTTAGAGCTGTTTTACCAGGTAACATTCATTTTTGCGTTGTTATAATTGAAATCTTGAAATAAATTGTATTTAATGTTTGATGAGTAATGACATTGCCATTGATGATGATTAAAGGTTACAGGCTGTTTACTGTATCATCCATTCTTAATTCAATTTGTAAGCAATTGGTAACCTACATTTGTTTTAGTCCAGAATGATATTATTTTACTATTAGTCAATTCTAGTTCCCAGAAGCCTAAATAATTTATGAATACATTGTTATTGACCTTTAATGCATCATCATGTTTTTTTACAATCTTTTTTAAATTGCAGCTAACAATCACAGGCTAATAAAAATTATACCAGTGGATTATTGTAGAGCTTAAATAATCTGGTCCTGCCTTTTTTATTTTGGAAGATGCCTAACAAAAGATTGTGATTGGTTATTATTATAAAGAGTCTATCATATAAATATTTATCAGAATTTTTTAATTGCTGTTTGATCACTAATGCTTCTTTATTCAATTAATTGTAATGTGTTTTGGTCTTTGTCGTTGTTTAGGACATGAATGTTATTGGATATTTTCCATCTTCAGAGGAATAACTACTTCAATTTTATAATCTGATACATCCATTATTAAGGTTACATTCAATGTATTATTGAACTGTACTAATAATTTCTTAGATGTTAACACTAATTTTATTTTGTTACAAGTTCTCTCTTGTGATTTCTTCCAAATTCAACATTGATATTTGTGAAGCAAATTATATAATGGTGTAATAACATGAGTCTTACTGTTTACGAAATTTTACTAGTCCTAGGAAGGCCTGCAATTCTTTATATTTTTTGGTCTCTGGGCATTCTCAATTATTTTTATTTTTTAGTTCTGTGCTCATAACAATGTTACCCTCAAATTTTTTTATTCCAATTTCATTTTTTGGAATTCAGTTTAGCTTCAAATTTTGAGAGTCCACTCACACATATTATTTACTCTATTTCACAATGATTTCTCTGAATTAACCACAATTAGAATATCAAAGTATGATATAACTTCTTTCATTTCTCATTGCAACACATCTACTTTTGCTTGGAATATGTTGAGAACTGTTATAATTCTAAAAGGAAGGCAGTTATATTTAATCAAGCCCTTATGAGTTGTAGTCATCAGCAAGTTTTCATTTTCTCAGACATTGGTAGCTGATGAAAAACAGCATTTAAAATTTAGCTCTGAAGCAATATTTTTCTTCCTAAAGTAGCTAGTATTTGCATCACCTATACTAGCTAACACTTCTATATTAGTGACAGGATATAGACTTTTAGTTATGCTTTTTTGATAGTTAGTCTATGGTTCCTACATATACAAATTTGTCCATTGCACTTGGTAGTAATAACTATAATAGTGGTCCACTCTGAATTTTCAAAAGGTGTCAATATCCTTTTTTATTAAAATATTTATGGCTTCCTCAATTTTTGTTTTCTGCAGAAATGATATTTTCTACAACTTCCAGTGAACATGTTTTATGCTTTCCTGAAGCTCTATGTTAACAGTTGCTATATTTATTCTCTATTCAGTCTCAAATAATTAAAAAAAATTTACCTTACATTTCCCTTTCAATATTGATTTTGTTATCATACAAATTTTTATATCTAGAGGATAAACCATTCTCTACATAATATGAGCTTTAAATTGTTACTATATACAATTTAATTTTTTCTTGATGCTTATTTACTCAATCATTATTTTAACTACCCTGTTAACATTGATGTCATTTCCATTCACATCATTAGCTTTAATATTTGTTTTCATTAACTTAGAGTAGTACTTTATTTCTTTGCTTATTCTAGTTCAATCCCTCTGAGATATGAATGATATCACCAGCATGGCTATGTGTTTGTTGATTATTTCTTACTGTTAACATTATTTTCTGGAAATTATATAGGTTGCCTTATTTTATTTCATAATTACAATCAACTAGATTAGCTTTACTCTTCAGTGGATTTTTTAATTTGTTTTTGGTTTTAATACAGCAGACTTGAGCTAAATACTTACCTGGTCAAATTTGCTTTACTTCACATTTTTACAATTTCAATCCCATACTATGTGTTCTGGTTTTCCATCATGGTATACATTAACATTTTGTGGACATATAGACTTGTTTGCTTTCAGAATTTGTTATTTGTTTGAGATCTTCTGTGTTAAATTAATGAAACTCTTTAACAGACTTAAAACTAACTCATGGGAAATGGCTTTTTTGATAGTTTTCACATAAAGCATGTCATAAATGAACAATAGCTGCTGTCACAATTTTCATCCACCAGCCCCACAGGAACTTTTCCAACACTGAGAGTTGTGAGTCAAATGAAAGTCTGAGTTCAAATCCCACATATATTACATATATAAATGCAGGCATTAAAAATGTATTAATGTGACTTTCTCTAAATTATTCCTGTAAGCACAATTTTTTGCCAAGTCTCTCAAAGCAGCATCATAATCCCTAAAATTTCCTCTCTTTCTTGGGGTCTATTTTATTAATGAAAATGAGCTATATGTCTAGAGGATTTAGGGCTAAAATGGTTGCTCAAGCATATAACTAGTGCTGCATACATTAAACTTTCAGAGTCTGCAAGTTCACATGGTTGTTTTACTATTTTGATTAGTTTTTAATCACTTGAAAGAAGTAATGTGGCCACTTTCATAATGTCATCTTGTGTACTATTTGCATTAAAATATCTATATATCCCCTTTGTATAGATAGGCTACTCAGAGAGATCATTACTGCTAATATGTTATTTACTGATTAATAGTTAATGTAAATTATTCTCTAATGTTCACTTATGTTTTAGCAAACAGTACCCTATCCTAGTTTCATATTAATTATCTGTGGCATTACTGGTTCTCAGATGTGCCAATTGAAAATGCTATGCTCAGAATCACCAAGCCATCACAATTGTGGTTTTGAATAAAAGTCCAAACAGCCATGTAAATTAAAGAAAAGAAACTACAAAATAATTAAAAATGAACATTTAATGTATTATATATTATTACTTGAACAATGCAATATTAACATATTACCAGTTTCACCCAAAGGATACTAAAACATAATATAGATGAAAGTGATCATCCCTTTATTGACCTTGTCTCAGGATGTGGTTGGGTACCAAGACTTGTCCCAATCCTTGTTTTTCTAGGTGTTGCTTCTATGCTTATGTATTGACAGATTTAACACAGTTTAAATAACCATCATTTATGACATGCTCTAAAATCATCTTAATTAATTCCAAAGTTTTTATTTTTAGACTATAGTCTAAGAGATAATTGATTTAAAGATAATTATTGTTTTTCCCACATTAAGCAAATCAACGATATTTAATAATATATATTCTTCTTTTCTTTCGACATCTTTTTATTTAATATACATCCACTTAGCATCCACACATTAGATCATTTTATTTTTTATTAATTGGATTAGAACATTACTAATGTGATAAATTGAAATAATAGGTAACATATTCAATTGGGAATGTGTCTCATAAATCGTGCGAAAATATTGAAGTATATAGTGATTGTTATCATTTTGCATGGAAAAAAAAATTGTAATAAAAAATATAAATAAAACGTTATATCACTTAATTTTTGATGAAACATTTTAATCTAATTAAAATCAATTTATTCAATATTTTTTATCAATTATAAAGGAAAAAAATAGATAAGAATGCTTTTTGTCATATTAGCATTCATAAATAATTATTGCAAAATATAATTACTATACTAACCAGGTGACTGTATTAATATAAATTATTTTATTTATCCTTTTATGATAAAAGTTAAATGTGACCATTGTTGTGTTATAAGATTTGTTAACTTATTTATTAGAAAATCAGTTTGCTTATGAAATGAAAGAAAACGTCTTCTTGTCATATTTATTTTCAATTTAAATTATCCACAAATATATATAATTTTATCTACAAATTGCTTTAGTAAAGTTCTAACGTTGACATTAATTACTTTCAAACCAACGGATAAAACTACAGAATCACATACAAAAAAAAAAGAGAGAGAGATGCAAAAGGAGTTTGTTATAATTTCACTATTATAACTGAATAAAAATAAAAGTGCCATTTAAAAATGTGAGGGTTTGACCGTATCTATCCATTAGAAAAATAGAAATAAAATTAAAAATGGCTTTAATTTAATCAGTTAAAATGAATAAAATAAAAAATGTCGAATATTTGTGTAGAAAGCATCAGATAAAAGACAGATTACATGAAAATATATATACAACATGTATTGAATGTAACTAAAAACTAATACTTTCATATTAAGGAACGAAATATATTGTCAGTTTAGAATTCATTTTACTTAGAATGATTATTTTTCTGCTTTTAGATTATTACTTAAACTAGTACTGTATATATTATTATTTGACTTCCAAGATGAAAAACATCGACAAAACTGTCACTGTAATTTGGTAAATATATGTATACACGCACGTACACATTTAATTTAATGGTGTTTTTGAATACGTTTTGTTGAGATGGTATAAAATATTTTATATCTTCTACAATAGATTACATTACTAAAAATGAAAATCCATTTATTAATTTTTATTTATAGTTTTTTAAAAAAAAAAAATTATGAAAATGACTATTGTATTTTTGTTTAGAGATGATCCAGAATACAGATGGTGTATGCATAAATAAACATGTAAATTTAAAATGTGATGAATGAAAAAATACCCGATGTTAAAATAAAAAGTGTAAAGTAAAATAGGTAAAACAATACTATAAATATAAGATGAATAAATAAAATTATAAAAAAGAAATAAAAATTGAATACCTTGTATTGACTTAAATACTAGAAGGAAAAAGTTAGATGATGATGATAATAATAATAATAATAATAACAACAACAGCAACTAAATGTCACTTATTGAAACATGCTATTCTTGCAGAAAAATATCTAATAGCCTTGACAGAAACATGGTTGAATTATCAATTTGTTACCTATCAGATGGTGGATCATAGATATTTACTTTATAGACATGATTGCGTAAACTCTAAGCTTTCAAGAGGTGGAGGTGTTTATTGGCTGTTAAAAACAACATTGTAGCAAAGCAAGTAAATATAGAATTGAATTTTGTTGATTCTATTTGGATTGAAATGATATTAAGATCTCAATTGTTTTTGGTTGGTAATACATATATTCCTCCTTATGTTAATATAATTGAACTAAATAATGATTTGGAGAAATTGGAAAAAATATTTACTTAATTATAAGCACAATATTTTGCTCTGTGGTGACTTTAATGCACAATATGTGATGCCAGCAGATGAAACAACTGAATTATGCAATAATGAAATAAATAAAGGACAAAGAATTGTAGAATTTATGAATATAACTGGTGTAGTATGAAGAAATTAGTTAAAAATAATAATGGATGTATTCTAGATTTTACATTAATTAACTTTAATGATGTAGATGTGAGGCATAGTGTACAGCCATTATTGAAAGAAGACTCTCATAATCCAGCAATTAAGTTTTTTGCTTATGTCAAACACTTATCATTAAATGAGGGTATGATAACTTCAAATAGAAATTATAAACTTAGTGATTATTATAATTCATATTATGACATCAAGTATGCTAATTGGGACCAAATATATTGTTCCCCAAATATAAATGAGACAGTAGATCTGTTTCAAAAAATTATACAAAACATTTTAAATAATAGAATACCATTATGCTATGAATCATCTAAAAAATATTCTCCTTGGTTCTCTAAAAAAATGATATGTATTTACAAAAGAAAACAAGCATCATAAGTTGTTAAGAAATCAGGATCAATAATATATTATAATAACTCCATAGATTTTAGAAGATTATTTAAAATCATAGAAAAAATTGATTTCAAAAGATATATTGAGAAACTAGAGAACAACATAAATTGCAATTCAAATTACTTTTGGTCATTCATTAAAAAACATTCTGTTGTAAAAAATAAAATGTCAATTGACAATGGTAGTTTTACAGTTGATGATTTTGCCAACTGCTTCTTATCATATACAGGGAGAAATGTGCTATCTAAATCATATACAGTTAAGTCATATATTGCTTTTAAAAGTGATGATTTGATAGTTATTGATTCATTAAATTATAATGACATTTTATTAGCAATAAAACAGCTTAAAATTAAAAAAAGTTTTGGATATGATATGTTACCTGTTTTTATTTATAAAGGATGTGCAGAACTGCTAGCTCCAGTGCCTTGTTATATTTTTAATATCTCTTTACAGCAGAGTATTTTACCTGATTTGTGGAAAGTTGCAAAAGTTAAAAAGTCAAATCAAATGATGTTGGTAATTATAGACCTATTTCATTTTTATGTATAGCTGTAAAAATCTTTGGAAAATGTGTGTATAATAATATAATAGATAAAGTATGTAAATACTTATCTAAAACACAACATGGTTTTATTCCAGGTAGATCTGTTGAGAATGCTATTGCAAATGCACTTGATAACAGATTACAGCTAGATGTGATTTATTTTGATTTAAGCAAAGCATTTGACTGAGTATATCACTTTAGATTGATTAGTAGGTTGCACACTATTGGTTCTAGTTGTGAACTTCTGCAGTGGTTTGTATCTTTTGGCTCAAATAGACCTAATTTTGTATCTTTTGGGTCTGCACAATCATACACATATTTTAGTAATGCTGGAGTGTCTCAAGAAAGTATATTTGGACCACTGATTTTTCAGTTTATTCTGTGGATATAGAGCAGTGTGCAAATGGTTTTGACATTCTTTTCTTTGCAGATGATATTAAACTGTATAAAACTATTAATAATTTTGATGATCAGAAGATTTTGAAGTCTGATATCAAAAGATTTCAGGATTGGTGTGTAAGAAACAATATGGAAATTAACATTGAAAAATGTTGTGTCATATTGTTTTCTAAAAAATCATCTACAAGTCTGTTTAATTATACACTAAACTCAAAAAATATTTCAAGAAAAAAATATCATAAAGATTTAGATATTATTTTTAATAATAATGGAACATTTAATAATGATACTCAAAATATTATTACAAAAAGTTATAAAATAATGGGTTTAATTCTCAGAAACTGTAAAATATTTAAGAGAAATACATGTGTATATTTGTTTCATACATTGGTTTTACCTATTTTAAATTATGGATCTTTCATCTGGAACTTATGTAAATTAAGTAATAGATTAGCACTGGAAAAGGTTTATAAATTTTTTTAAGATATATTAAATCAGAAGTAATATGTCATGACAATGCACTCTACAAAAGACAAATCTATACTGATATGAAGTACTTAAAAAAATTATATCAGGCATAATAGATGTGAGAAGTTGCCAAACAACATTATCATTTAAGATGAAGATAAAGAATATGAGATTTAAAAATTTGTATAATATTCCAAAATTTAAAAGTGAAACATTAAAAAATTTAGCATTAGTAAGATTAAAAGCCAATAAACATCACATGATCACCATTTCTTGTGCTTGCTTATACCTGTTATTAAAACAGGCAAAAACTCACTATACATATTGCCACACAGCAAGCTACAGTAATCAATAGATGCCAGAAGTCTTGTGCCTGTTTTAACATTACTAAGATTACCTAGATTATATAATAAATACTTTAATGCTGTTAATATATTTGAAACAGATGATAGAACATTTAGAACTACTGTGCAAAAAACTCTGCAAATACTTTGTGAATTAGATTTGTTGTGCATTTTTGTTTAGATGTAAAATCTTTAAATGTACTAAATTAAATTATTATTATTATTATTATTATTATTATTATTATTATTATTATTATTATTATTATTATGATGATGATGATGTTTCAAAGATATATCTTTATTGATTCTTCAAAAAGGTTACATAGATTTTACACATTATTATTATGATGATGATGATGATGATGATGATTATTATTATTATTATTATTATTATTATGATGATGATGATGTTTCAAAGATATATCTTTATTGATTCTTCAAAAAGGTTACATAGATTTTACACATTTTGATTGGGTTGTGTTACATGAGTAATCTTGGCTAGAGTTAATTGTTGAGCATAGTTTTACTTTTTATGAGTTTGCTTGTAATTTCACATGTCCTTGTAATTTTTTTGTTGGTATGACCACTGTGGTCTATTAATTAATTTGGGTTTACAATATTATGCAATTGGTTGGAAAATATCTGGATTAATAGGCAATGTCTATTGCTGCATTTATGGATATGTAAATAGATGCTGGTTATTTGATCCAATGTACTCTGATTATAGGTTGGAAGGTTGTTTTATAAGGGACCATGTTGCTGCTATGATGTCTGGAGAAGTCAATTTTGTAATCTCTGGCCCTTCATTGTTAAAGTTTGTTTATAAAGGTGACCAGATGTCATCAGATGTTATTTCCGAATGTGAAGGTGTAATGAGTGCACCAGTATGCATGTAGTAGTAATGTGATTGCTCATATTGTGAGTATAGAAGATTTTTTATATGATTCCATGATATTTTTTATTGAGATGTTTTGTGATCGATAGTTATCAATTATGACTTTACGTATATTAGATAGAGCTTGGAAAATGTAAAATATGTATTATTGTGTTTCTTCTGGTGTGTGTCAAAGATTGCAGAAGGGATCAATGTTGGTGTATAGATGTCAAAAGTGGAGGAAATATGAGATTGGCAATGCATGTAGATTTATTCTCAAAATGAAATCGAAATATTTAGGCTCCAATGACCATTTTCTGAACCTTCTTAGTAATTGACCATTGTTTATTCCTAGTATTGGTGTGTTTCTTTAGAGACACCTGGGTATAATAAGTTGTGGATTATTTGTCTGTGAATTGAATGTCTATTTGATTAGATATGCTTGTGATGGATTGTATGAGAAGTGGTATATATTTGGAGGATAGTGGTGTATCTGTTGGCATGACTATGAGTAAGAAAAGTGTGGATAGTGTGAAGGCCTAGTCCATTGTTAGTTGTTGTTTTGCTAAGGCATTTAGCTGTTGCTGCAACAGCTTTTCACCCCATCGTATCTTGGTGCAAAGCGATAATATTTTCGAAGTGAAATATATTAAAAATTTTATTATGGGGAAAAAAGTAGGTAATTTTGCTAATAATAAGCATGTTAAATAATTGAACTTTGAAGTAAATAGAGAGGTAGGCCTTTGAAAGAGAGGCTGTGATATTTGCACAGTTTCTAGTAGTTTATTTTGTATGTTTTGCCTCATTGCACTAGTCCACATATAAAATGGAAAGCCAAGAAAAGTAGTAGGTTAGCCTTGAAATATTTTTGTATAGGGCTTGGTTGTGTGTATAGAGCAGGCAGCTGTTTTATTGAGGTTGAATCATAGTTTAAAATTAGAAGTGAATTCAGCTAGTATTTTTTGTAATATTGGAAATTATTTACAAAATTTTAGAAAAATGGTAATGGATGATCCATATATGCTGTACATGGAATATACTGTTGAGAGTGTGGGATTTGAATTCCAGATATTTTTTTAATTTTTCTTATGAGTGGATCAATATAAAAGGTGAAAACAAGGGAACTTAATGGTGAACCTTGTGAGATTGATTGGGTAGGTGTGAATGTTGGTGATTTTCTGCCATTACGTGTGATGTGAATCTGTCTATTAAGAAGAAGATTAGCAATTATGTAAAGTAGCGTAGAAAGGATGGTAGTGTTTAGCTAGTCTGTCAAGTAGTATTTTTATTGGCATTGACTTGAAAGCTGCCTTGATGTCTAATTGAACAGCAATTGGTGCATACTTTTTGTTTTTTACTGTAGTCATGATTGTTTTGAAAGGTAGTGCTGTCTGTCCTGTGTATGACTCTTTTTTAGGAAACTGGAAGGGTGAGACTAGGGAGAATATATGTTGTTCAAATTGACCTTTAATGACTTTTTCTAAGATCTTAATGCCTAATAATCCCATAGAAATAGGGCAAAGGTTGTTGAATGTTGATATCTAAATTGTTTTTTATTAAAATGTACAATGGCTATGATATTTAATTCTTTGATGTCATAAATTTTCCATGACAAGTAGTTAGCTAGATTGCATATATATTGTGTAGTAAATTGGCTCAAATGTGAGAAAACAAACTTAGGGATGCTGTTTGTTCCAGGATAGTGGCAAGTTTGGCTTCAAACTGGACAGAGTTAAATGGAGTGTCTGTTTCTTGTGGTTCAAAATGGTTATGTTGTGTAAATATTAGTTGTTTCTGGAGTTTTTTTCTTAAAGTTCTGAAAAATAGGCTGTGTCATGTTTTGTCCAGCCATGGGGACTCTCAATTTTGGGCAATGTCTGGGTGCCCAATGAATGTAACCTCTAGACATGTCATTGACTTTATATTATATATATGATATTAAATGAAAGATAAACCGAGTTTAATTTCTTTAATAATTATTACTAACATTTATTAAGTTAATCATCATTGTTATAAGATTTAAAATACAGATTTTCTTCACATACCTGGAGCTTAATTGTAAATATAGGTTATTTGAACACAGACTTTCAAGTGCCTTTCAACTTTCCACTCTGTCTCTTACCACTGATACACATGACCACATACATGTAGAAAAGATAATCACCAATATATGTATTTTGTTCTTCTATGTATTTAAATAAATAATGTCCTATACATGAGTGGTCAGAGTAACTTGAGGTCAACATGAGCATGGAAATAATATTGGCATCAGCATGTGATTTGGGCTTTTCATCCTTTTCAATGGTATGGATGGCTGAAGAGTTAGAGATTGAAGTAGATTGAAGCCTGTCCATTAAAGTATAAAGATTTGCTATCTTAATATAAACTGAGCACTGATTATATATATGTGTGTGTGTGGGAGATGATAATCTGGACAAACTAATGACTGTTGATTCAGCACAAAATAGGTATATTGATGATTACTTATTTTTTCTACATGTGTATCAATGATATGAAATAGTGTAGATAGTTGAAGGATGCTTGAAAGTCTGTGTTCAAATCCCATATATTTATAATCACCATTGTTATATTAATAAGTATTAATGATCTACTTAATTGTGTGCATGCAAAAATTTGAGAGCTATATTTATAATTTAATTTTAAATTAGAAAATCTTGCTGGATAATACCAATGTTTAAGTTATCTATATGGTCTATTCTAATTACTATGATTTGATTATTTTATTAATAACTTGAATGCAGTTACTTTATTGATTTTTAAAATCATTTAAAGCTGTTTTCCCATTCATAGATAAAAAATTATTTAATCCAAATTTCATCAAGATTAGATAGATGGGTATTTATGTATTAGACCTGCTGCCTGTGTTTGTGATGGAAGAATGCCATACCTTTCTGCAGGGGAGGGGAGGTATTTGCAACAGCAGAATACCATATTAAATATAACTTGAATACACTTTTGGTGCAGAGCACTCTTTTCAAGGGCAAACAAACATTTTACTCAAAAATAAAAGAGGAAATACAAACTTCTTTTGGGCAGAGAATGCTGGTTTCTATATTTAAAGACTTTACATTGTTTCTACCCTTTGTCATGTTTCTCTATGTGCAACATTTATAAATGAGGTAAGATATATTGGAAAGAGGGTGAGTCAACTATCAACTTGATTGGAATGCTAGATTGCCTGTATTAAAAATTAAGTTCAAGTAGAATGCACTGCTTTATTCTTAATATATATATATATATATGCTACATAATTTTTTACCTTATCAAGAAAACTAAATCCTACAAATAGACCATGGAGTCCCCTATATGTTGTTTTGCCATTAAAGCATCAGTAATGTATGTGTAGAGATTATTACTAATAATTCAGTTAATGAAGCTTTAATCCAACACATTAATAAAAATATACCTTAAAATTATAAGGTTTATTAAAATTCATATTACTTATTTTATAAAGCGCAGACAGTATTGAAATTAAACTGAGAGCTGCAAACCTCTCAAGCGCTTGTGACTATCAACAGCCAACCAGGTCTTAAACACTGAGACAGAGAATTTAACAAGAAAAGGGTGGTTCCACCCTCTTCTTTACTTGTCTATCTATATATCCAAGCCAGTCTAAAGTACTTAGATCTGAAAGCATGAATCTTAAATATCTTTGCACTCAACTCACTGAGTTCAAATTACAAGCATACAGTGTGAAATCTTTCGATTTTCTATCCAGTAGTTTTTTTGATGTTATAACTTGCAGCAATATATGTAAATAATATTTATTTTATTTTATAAAGTGCAGATGGCATTCAACTCACTGAGTTCAAATTACAAACATACAGTGTGAGATTTTCTATCCAGTAGTTTTTTGATGTTATAACTTGCAGCAATATATGTAAATAATATTTATTTTATTTTATAAAGCGCAGACGGTATTGAGTTGAGTGTGAAGATATTTAAGATTCACACTTTCAGATCTAAGTACTTTAGACTGGCTTGGATATATAGATAGACAAGTAAAGAAGAGGGTGGAACCATCCTTTTCTTGTTAAACTCACTGCCTCAGTGTTTAAGATCTGATTGGCTGTTGATAGTCACAAGCGCTTGAGAGGTTTGGTTTGCAGCTCCCAGTTTAATTTTAAAATTCATATTGTAGTTTTACAATTAAGGTGTTACAATAAGTTGTAATAATATTGCAAGCAATAGCAAACTATCATTGATGATAATCAAATGCTACTTACTTGATTGCACTATTCTGTTTCTAATTGGTGTGCTTGCTTTTGAGCAGAGAAATAAACAAACATTAACATATACATTTAATATCTTATGTTGAAATGTATTATGATTATTATACTGAAACTTAAATACAAAATGATATCATTATATATGTTAATTGATTGTTAGCAATAACAGCTCATTGTTTCTTCGTTGTCTCTTGTTCCTTAATATGAGGCTGTACCCAAGAGATTCTTTAGAGTTATAAAAATTGCTTTTCATCTGATCGCTAACATATACACTGCATCATATACATTTATTTCATGTGTGTGTGACTATTTTTTCTAAAGCTCATGCCTTATTTAATCTAAAATTAAGCATGTATTGTAATCGAAAAACTGCGTAAATACGACTATAAATATTAAATTGCTTATAAATTGTATCATAGTATTTGTTTTGATTGATGTTCAATTTCAGGACATTGTAAAATTCTCGAAGCAAACAGTTAGTTGAGACGTAAACAGGAGATTATAAAATGCCAATGCAGGTGGTGACAGAATTGAATAGCGACATACTGCCATTCAATAAAAAGTTTAAATATCTAACAATGAGGGGAAAATCCAATTTAGCTTCTGAGCTGAAAAGCATTAGGATTTTATTGGTGCAACAATGAAAGGCTTTGTAATCCAATCATCATGTCTGAAAGCTATCGAAATTTGCTTTTTGAATAGTTCGTGTTCTTGCTTTTAACCGTTTTATTTGTTTAACTCAATCTAGTTAAAAACTGAGCAGTTAAATATTATATATATTCTTAAAACTATGAAATCCTTCTTCTCTGGCGATTGACTAGTTAAGATAATCATAGCTCAGGCTAAGAGGAATATGATACCTCTACCAAGGTTTTATCATATTGTCCTTTTTTTTTTTCAATTCACACATATTACTTTTTTTTTTTCAATTCGCACATCGCCACTTGGAATCTTTACTTTCAAAAAACAAAAATTAAATATCAATTGACAACAACCTATTGGATAGTTACTTGAGTTGGCTATGTAATTGCTATCTGAAAAAAAAAAAAATCGAATCTTGTGATCTGAAAACAAAAATTCAAACTTTATCCCTTGTCATAGGTATTAGAAGGGGAAGTACTATTATTATGCTATAAGGCTCTTAACTAACATATTAAGACAAAAATAAACCATTGGCTTGTAAATTCCATATTACTATCAATGATTCAGCAGATTAATCCGAATTAACCCAGACTTCTATTCTCTAGCCAATAGGATTCAAAAGCTGAAATTCTGTGGATCGCAGCTGTTATTTCCGGTACTCAATCTTATATAATCTTTTGGGAGACAAATCATTCGATTTCTTTATTTTACCGATGATTTCAAGCCCTGCGTAGTTTAAGAACAGTAATAGAGTAAAGATTCTCGGATCGATTCCGGTGCTGACTCTACCGGCGCTCGAACTTCTTATAAATTCTCGAGCAATAAGGCCATTCAATTATTATTATTATTTTAATTAATAATTTTTACAATGAAAGGATTAATGAAAAATCATTTAGAACTAAAAATAGGAGTTTCCTACTGTTACCAATTTATTTATTCCCTTCCTTCTTTTTTAAAACAAAAAATATATCAATAACAATTTGTTTAATCTGTTCATTTATTATTTAATTATGTTACATCATGCTAATGTTACCATGGAAATAAAATAGTATTTTTCTCAGATAGCTTGCGATCGGAATACAGATCATAAAGATTTTCTCAAACAATTTACCAAAAACACATACAATTCATAAATCATATAAAGTATAAATTTTTGTATCCGTATATATACAAAAGTAAAAATATCTATGGCATCAGCAAATATGTAGAACTAAACATCCCCACCCTTTTATATTTGTGGTGGCAAATATATATTGTAATTATAATTATAATTTTAAAATTAATATAACATTCATTTAACTAACCAATTTACATTAATCTGGAAAACATTAATTTCCATTTAAGAATAGTTAGATACCCATTTACCAATCACTATTAAGATTGCCTTTGATGGATTGTTTACAGATTATCCATCGTAAAAAAAGTCTTAAATCTGTAAACTAAAATTTTAATTTTCACTTGGCCTGGATTTGACTTCAATCTTTAGCAAAGATTAAATTAGGATTGTCACTCGTCAGTGTATAGCGACCACAAACTTTGCTGATGCAAAAATTAGGCCATATAAGATAAAAACCAAGTTTTAATTTTTCATTTATGTCTAGTGCATAAGAGCACCATCATTGTTCTAAGACAATGCATTGATATTCTTACAGATTCTAATCCTACTCTCTTACTAACTGCATAATATTTTACTTAGTTCATAATTATTTCTGAACTTCATATTTACAACTAAATGTTTTATTTCATCATCATATAAGTATATTATTACCACATATATATCATTATTATCATGTATTTAAATTACCGTCATTACATAGTTCTACTATCATCTTCATCTAGTCATATTATCATTATATATATTATCATATATCTCTTCATCACTGTTGTAACACACACACTTACTTATATATATAATAAATAATCATAACTTGTTCTACTATCATCTTCATCTAGTCATATTATCATTATATATATTATCATATATCTCTTCATCACTGTTGTAACACACACACTTACTTATATATATAATAAATAATCATAACTTTTAGATATCTGTAATTGAAATGGAAGTAACCATATTCAACTGAGTTATGCAACATCAAAACCATGAATAGACACACATATAAATTTATTTATATGTTAGACTATTTCCATCATATTCATATTCAAATTACATTCAATTGTTAAAATAACACACAAATTAATATATAGACAATATATAGACATTTCCCTCTATTCTTCAGGTTTTGCTAGCCTGACAAATAACACAGTATTAGCATGTGAATCAAACCTGGACTTTTAGATTCTTGAATAATTAATTCTAAGGATACTGCTTTAATCAAATGAGTTATCCTGCCAAAGGCAGCAGTTAGTATAAATTATATATTTATCTATGAGTTTCCCCTAACTTCTCCACTTTTTTCTAAGAACAAACTTAATTAGAGGTTTCCAGACATTATGTATAGGCACACTAGGTTGACTTATTGGGTTGTTTGCAATTGTCATGTGAGCAGCTTCTTTTAATTTTTCTCTCTAGTTAATATTTTTATCAAGCATATGTTTTCATTGGTACACACATAATCTGTTACTTTACACATGTGTAATGGGATGAATGGTCTTACCAATATTCATCCTACCACATTCTCATGATATTTTATAGATATATAGTTTTTGCTTTTCAAGTTTAGGCTTTTTAGATGTTAGAATTCATCATAGTGTGATATGGCTCAGGAAAACTGTTCTGATGTTAATTACTTTAATTTTTCTGTTATTCATGGTATGTATGAATACACTTCAATACTAATAATGGATTTTTTAAATTCTTTTTGTTATCTATTTAAGGTTTTTTTAATGGCAGCATTGTTCTATATGGATCTTTTTTTTTCAAATCACTAGTTCTAAACAAACTTCTTTCACTCTGTTCCATAGTGATAGTATAACTTGATGTTTTGAGTGTCTGGTGTGATTCAATGTATATGCTAAGTATTTTCCTGTATGTGTAGCTTTTTTATAAACTGTAGTTTGATTTTACCTTGAGGGAGTCTTGTTACAAGAACATCTAAGAATACCAATTATTGTTCTTGTTCTGACTGTATTGTGAATTTAATTGAAGGAGATATGTTGATGATGTATTTTTAGAAAGTTTTTAGTAGTGCTTCATTCACCATGTGGCCATATGTAGAAAGTCATTCAAAAATTGCTTTTCAAAAGAAGTAGCAGAATTGTGCTGGAGAATAAATAGAACACTTGAGAGGCAATAAAAATCGAAGTCAAACATTTTATATGATAAGAAAATCTTTCAAAGTACATAAATCTATAATCATTCTTCTTGCTGACAAAGTCAATGTGATAGGTATAATAAATATAATTGATTATGACAACAAAATACAAGAATTTGTCACAGTAGCCAATACAAAAAAATGGTAAACAATCCAACACTGAATACAGAAACAAATGACTCAGAAAAAAAGTAAATTAACATTGTATTTCAGCAACAAAATTTTTCATCTTATATTCTGCCTAAAATCCATAAGGATAATGTTCCATTATGACATATTGTTAGTTCTGAAATTCACTTTGACAAAACTTGTCAAGTTCTTAATCCTTGGATATAAGACTCAGTCCTTTTTCAGTTATTCTAAGCACTTTGTAGAATTAATCAAGAACATGAAAACTGAAAGAACTGACATACTAGTAAGTTTTGATGTGGAAAGTTTATACACAAATGTATCATGTGAGGAAGTATTGTCTATTGAAACATTTAAATATTGATAGTAAATGCACAGCAGTAAACTTTTAGTACAACACAGAATTCTTCCAACAAAATCAAGAGATGGCTATGGACTCACTATTGTTAGCTCTAATCAACAATATTTACATAGAAGAACTTGAAACAACAGCCATAAAAACTACTGCATATCCACCTAAAGTTTGGCTTTACTATGTTGATGATACATTTGTTGTATGGGCACATGGTGAATCATTACTAAAAACTTTCTGGAAATGCATAAACAACACATCTTCAATTAAAGTCACAATAAAATCAGAACAAGAACAAAAATTGGTATTTTTAGATAAGGAAAATCAAAACTACAGTTTTCAGAAAACCCATACATAAAGAAAAATACTTAGCACATACATTCAATCACAACAGAAACACAAAACATGGAGTTATACTACCACTATGGAACATTTCTATATAGAACAAACCTTTATAAAGAATAGTTATCTATCAGTTGGTTATTAAAAAACCTTAAAAAGATAACAAAAACAATCATCAAAAGAAAAAACAATTATTGGTATTTTTAAATTGCGCTTTATGCAAAAAAGTGAAGCTTAGTATTATTAAAAAAGAATTATACAGGTGAGCACTTTTTCTAATAATACTAAGCTTCATTTTTTTGCATAAAGTGCAATTTAAAACTTACTACTCAAAGGTGAAGTAAAAACAAGGATTTTGTTTCGATTATTAATATTGGAGAGTATCCATACATACCAGAGAAATGAAACAAAATCTGCAATCAATAAAAAATCAGAACAGCTTTTCAGAATTATACCACTCTATGAGAAATTCTAACATCTATGAAACCTAAACTTGAAATGCTGTAAAGCAAAAACAGCATCTATGAAATAGCATGTGATTGTGGAAGGATGCAAATTGGTGATATTAATTACCTCATTAAAAGCAATTGCAAGAGCACAAACTGATAATTAGAAAAGAAAAAACAGATATGTCTAAAGCAGCAGACCATGTATGTAATAAATATATGTTCAATTGGAAAAATGCAAAAATATTGAATAGAGAAAAAAATATATAAAAAAGAAAATTCAAAAAAGCTGCTCACAGGATAATTGGGAAAATCCCATAACTCAACCTAATGTGACTTTACTGAAGCAAAATATATGCAATTCACTTATATCATATAAAAATTTCATTAATAATTTTTTAAATGAAAGTTATTAAAATATTTTGTTTACTGCACAGAATGTGTATATAAGTATATGCATGTATAAAATATATTAGGCCTCATTAATTCTAAATTAATGTTAAGAAATTTAAACAAAGTTTAAAAAATATTTTATTAATTACCAAATGTAAAGTTATTGTATAATTAGATGAATGGAAATGACATTATTTTTATAAATGTAATTAAGTTTTAGATAGTCAAACCAGCTAATTAGGAGATTAATATTATATGTTGTCTAGTTAAAATATTTTCTTTTCTTGTATTATAATCCCTTTTTAAAGCTAATTTTTGTAAAGTCTGTAATTGGTCACTAAAGCACAGACCACAGTGAAGTTTAGGACTAACCTACAACCAGTAGATGGATATATGGATTTTTACCTTGATGAAAACTGATTTTATTGATAAGACAGCTCAATGAACGATAAAAAGGGATCTCTCAGAAGATCAATTATTATGTTTTTTGATTTGTTTATTTATTTCATCTTAATCATTGGAATTACTGTTAAAATATAATTGCAATAGGCTGTTGTATTGTGGAAGAGTAGAAAAGCATATTGTCCACTCCACTTTGTCCAAGCATGTTGAGTGCAAGCTTAAGTCAATTGTGAAGTGCTGAGAAGAGGCATAAATTACTGTAAAATCATTCCATTGATCATTGTGGCCAGCTATCTAAATTTAGAAGTGTTCTATAGCTTTGTGGAAGAGATCAGTCATCATTTGGCAATAGAAACATCATCATATGCTGCCCACTGAATAAACTAGAAGAGCCAATATCAATGGAAGCATGCATTAATGAAGACCATTGCAGTCAGCAAGAATGATTTTATAGAAGCTTTGCAGAAGACTGCAGACATAGCTATGTTTATATCTACTGTTCCACAAAAATTCTGCAGATACATGAATTCATAATATGAATGATTAAAGATGAAACTTTAATTATATAAACTTTAATTATATGCCATTATGACTTTATTTCACTAACATTAGATATTTAATCTCCCATATGTGCATATTTCATTTCCCCTGAATGTTTTTGTATAGATTATTATGATTTATTTGGCATAGAGATATATATGATTAGAGATCAGAATGGTGCTGGAGAGCCTAATTTTATTAGAGACCTTGGTTCAGATGGTGTAACATAAAAAGAAATTATTTATAATAAAATAATGAGCCAATCATTGCAAACCTTTGCCATTCCCTAAAAAGTTTCTTTAGTATTATTATTTCAGTTAATTAGTTTGAAAACAAGAGTTAATAATGGTCATTTTCACTAGCCTAAAGTGTAATAAGTGTTAAGTGTAGGAATAATAATTTAACCTATAATGTAAATAATACTGATTAATGGCTTCTGAATAGAGTAAAATGCTGCATAGACATATTGAATGTATTGAGAAATATGATTTTAATCACTATAAAAAACATACAGTTGTAATTAAAAATCCCTTACTGGTTATGGATAGGCAGACATAGGGAGGATATTTACAGATTATATAAGCCAAGTATTATGTGATATTATTTCAGGCTGGTTTATTTATATTTATTTTTGATGGTCTAGAAACAAGTATAAAGCAGATGATTTTCTTGTCACTTGCACATAGTGACTTAATTCTTATTAATATTTATTTAGTAGAGGCATATTTCTGCCATATATCTTATGTTATATATATTCTTTGGTTGTTCATAAACAAGTGTAAAGCAGATGCTTTTCCTGCCACTTATACTTGACATATTATGATTATCATTATTTATCAGGTGGAAGCTCATTCCTAGCATTTAGTTCTTAAATCTCAGTCACTAATGTCAGGTAGATGTATATTTCCTACCTGAGTATTTGCTAATATTTATTCAAATGCTATTGAAATAGATGATGCATGTGACAGTTACGTTATTCACTTATAAATTATTTGCTTAGTATAATTCTCCAATCTCTGTAACCTGAAGTGCTTTAGATTAATCTCAGCCATTTAATATATTTTATATAAATGATGTTTAGCATATCTTTGTGCCCGTGCATGAGATTGACAGTTCATGAATCTGGGTTGTGACCAGTTATACTAATAGGTAATAGTATTTACAGTTGGTCTGTGCAATGAATCTGTATTTATCTAGGGACAATTAAGGTGTCTGGTGCTGTATATTGTCTTTGCAAAATGAGGCAATAAATTTTTCATCAAACTAGCTAGGCAGTTAAATAAAACTGATAAAACAAATAGATCATTGAGTTTTGTTATACTGAATTTAATCCCAGATAAAAGATGTAGACTGATGTTTCCCAAGGGTTTCTGACAATTATGTTATTATTTGTTTGGTGATTATATATATATATCCGTAATTTCTCATTATTCTAACATTTGTTTTTTATTGCAATCTATCAATAATGATAATTAAAATATGATGAGTCTCTTGCATCTAATTGAATTTAGTGGGATATAAAAAGAAAAAGTTTTTGATCATGTGACATCAGAATATAAAGCTGTATGTAGATTACCTGCCCATTACAATACATGATGTCTTAAAATCACTAATTAACTTTGCTCTTAGAAAAAAGTAGAAAAAAGAGAAACTTATAGATAAATATATAAAATTTCTACTAACTGTTGGCTTTGGCAGGATGGCTCATTTGGTTAAAGCTTTACATTAAAATTAAATATTCAAAAATTTAAAAGTCCAGGTTTGATTCACATGCTAGTATTGTCACTGGTCAGACTAGGAAGAGAGGAAAATAACACCACTCAAAATGTTGTGTATATTTTAACCTGTGTGCTATTACTAACAGTTGAATATAATTGGAAAATTTAAATGAAGTTAAATTTTTCTAAGACATTCAATATTTAATATTAGATGATGGAAATGGCCCAACATATAAATACAACTAAAATGCCATCAACACAAAACTTTAGACAAATAATATGAATTCATTGTTACCATATACATTTGTATAACACCTGCTGCAATTCTGACAGTGATAAAACAAAAAAAAATCTACAATGCTGTTATATTATATTGTCTAAAAAATGATTTTAATTGAAAGAAAAATATTTTCTTAAATCATTAGGCTAACCACAGTTATAAAAAAAATATTAACATTTTTTAAAAAAATTACAAAATTTAAACTAAAAAAATAAAATAATATAAAATTATTATTATTTAAGATCTAACGTTATATTTAAGATATTAAAACAGGCAAAACTCTCCATGCAGTAGTGCCACCCATGAGCAAACATAAGAAATGGTGATCATGTGATGTTTGATGGTTTTATATTTAAGACATATTATTCGTTAGAAATTAATAATTTATATATTTTGTAATATATTAAATGTTTATATCAGTCTGGCATCTTTTTTTTTTTTTTAGTTTAGAGCAGTTTTAAATTTTTATAGGTATTATATTTTTGAAATCTTCTAAATTTTTTTCTCTTGTGTTATTTGTTCATTTCTTCTATTTTTCATTTCAGCTAACATTTTTATTTCTGCTATTTCCTTGTTTTCTTGTAATTGAAACTTTACATATTAACAAATTGCTTCTGGATTTACAGATTCTAGTGATTTAGAAAATACATTCTAAGTTTCTTTAGGGTTTCCATGGAAATTTGACTGACTTTTCTATCACAAAGGTTGACTGTGACATGCTTGGAAAAGGTTCAGAAATTGAAAAAAGGGTGTCTAAACTGTGCGCCTCAGTACTAACTGAATCACTATGTGCATATTCCATTATTTTGAAAGATTTTCACTGCAGCATTTTAAGATAGCTGCTTGCTACAATTATATATACATAGTAGAATTCCTGAAGCTATTATTTGCTCTCTTCTAATTTCTTTACCTCCAAATAATCATAAATCTAAGCAATGTGGATTAATTTAACAAAAGATCTTAGCTTTTTCTGCCCCTTTTAAATCTCGTATTTTTCAAATTCACCATTTTTAAGTAATCTTTTAATTACATCCTTCTTTTCTTCTTAATAAAACACGTTTTTCTGAATTTGTCTTTAGATTGTAATCCTTTTCTTGTTTAATGAAAAGCAATTTAATCAAGTTTCAAAAACATACTTGTATTTTCATTTCAAATATATATTCTTACCTGAATTATAATTATTTATATATTTTAAAGAAATGTAATTATTTGTGCATTTTTATTAATTTTATTGTTAAAAAAGTATTGTTATTCTATTTCTAACAAATTTTAACTTTATTAAAATCAATTTTTATCGTAGAAAATTTTTTTTTATTAAAATTATAAGTTTCTTAATAATCTTAATAGTAAATTGAAGCAAATATTCTTATATATTTTTTTTCTCTAGAATGTGTAACTTTTATAACTTATAATATCTGAATTTATTTAACACTGAAAATATAAATATTAATGGCATTGTTTTTTTGTATTCTAACTATATTAAAAAATATTTTCTAATTGCTAAAATGATATTTCTCATTAATGCACATACTTTTACATATTTTGTTTACTGTTATTTGACTGAATTAAATATCCATCCATTTTATTACATATATATATATAAATGAAAAATGGGAATTAAAGAAAATTAACAATATTTGGAAAAATCTATTAGAGAATAAAATATTTTTTAAAACTTTTCAACCAATAGAATTTGAGAATGAGGAGAAAATAACAAAAGAAAAAATAACGATTTTAAATCTCACAACACATATTCTTATGATTTGAGAAACAAGCTCTGAATAAATTGTTATTGTACTAAAATGTCAGCTATTTAGTTATTATATTTTAATTGCACAGATGCTCCTGGAAATAATACTATGAATTTATCTGTGAGAATATTAGAATATATATATGAATATACTTACAGTCATAATCTATAACACATCAATAGTTTAAGAATAGATGATTATATTCTATTCTCAGAGAGGATGACTTACTTCCATTAATTGTGTATATACTATTTTCATATACAAGTATTACATCAATTATTAAAAACAAGATTTATTAAAAATAGGATTCTGTCTCCATATTATATAACTATTTGTAAATTTAAAAATTATTAATAATGTAGTTTTGTTTGGCTTGTTTAAATCACTCCAAATTTTCTACAGTATTGGCAAATGGTGTTTCCAATCTATTGTTTTCTAACATATTAGAGTGCTATTTATTCACAATTTGAGTTAAAATGATTTACACTTATTGTTTAGCACATATACATTCAAGTATTACAATAATAGATAAATATATCACTCTTTATATAATCCATTGCAGGGTAAAGACCTCTCCAACAATCACTCATAGGAAATAGTAAAGAATAATTACTCACTAGGTCTACTAGTTTCCTACCCTTGTTTTTCTTTAGCTAAGAATAGCTAGATACTTATTTATCAATAAATGTTGTTTACTTGAGTTGTCTATAGGTAGATGTTTTTGGAAAAAAGAATTTTTTTAAAAAATTTATTTACTCCAGTCTACAATTCAAGAAAAAATTATTTGTGTGACTCTTTCCAAAAATGTTTGGGTATCTTTATAGTAAGATATTTCTGAAGATAGAAAGAGTTTAATAAGCTAGCACTTTTTTTAAATTGTTGACTAAATTAACGTCTTTCAACCATTTCAAGTTTGGCTGATTAATATTTTAGTAACTTGCCAATACACACTTAATTAGAAAAATATATAATTTATTATAGAATTTTTTTAATTTTGCTTTAAGTAAACTATTGTGAATATTTTATAATACTATCTTGCAAATAAGAGTTATTTATTTATTCTCTAGCTGTAAAATAATTTTGACAGCGTAAATAAGAATGAGTTAATTTAAATAAATGTTTCAGAGGTTAAACATTTTTAAATGTTTAAAAGCTAATACTGTCAATTATAAAAAGTATAATTTAAAATTTTTTAAATGCTTATTTTGTTTTAGTTTAACTGTAAAACTGTTTTAAAAAGCTTATATTAATTTTTAAAGTTGAGAAACCAAGTTCAAACCCTATATTTTGGTTTGCTGGTCTAAAACTAAAGCTATAATATTTAATTAACATTGAATGTAAAACAGAATATTCTAGTTAAATATTTTAAAACTAATTTAATTATAAAAGAGTTTAATAAAGTCAGTAATTAAATTAGGGTTTTTAACAATTGAATAAATGTTAAATAAGTGAATGAATATAATATTCATTTAATATTATATGGTTTAAATAATTTTAATTTTAAAACCTATTCTGAGATTTACTTAGATTTGAAATTGTAATAAATAAATATTAAATATTGTATTAATACTTGATTGTTTAAAGATATAATAAATTTTTAATTATGTAATATTATTTTTATACTGGTTATTCTGTAATTTTTATTAATTATTTTTATTCACCCAGGAAGGGTTTTTAATTAATTTGTCTAGAAAGAAAAATTCATTTATTGCAGGGTTAAAATTTTAATTAAATAATTTTGATTGCCAACCTTCCTTGATGATAGGTAGGTCAAGAATTCAAACTAATCAGACGAGAGATTGTAAGTTCAAAGGTAAATAAACAATCTGGTAAAATGATCATATGACCAAGTATATAAATAAGGTGAGACAGACACCTGATATTAGTTGTCTACATGAGTTGTCTACACTAGTCTCTATTCATTTTCTCAAGGTTCTTAATCAATTGAATTTAAAACTCTACTAAATTTTAAAAAGTGTAATTTTTTTAAACTTTTTTTTTGTTATTAGTTAGTATATTAGGTTAAACTTATATTTTGACACAATTATCTGATCAGAAACATCAAAGGAATTGAAGTCTCTGTAACTGGCAATGTAATGGTAATATAATTCATTAATACAATATTTTAGAATATTTTTTTTTTTCAATTTTAAAAAAACTTCAAAAATTATTGTTATTGCTATTGCTTTGACTGAGAGAACAATTGTCAATTTTTGAAATAAATTGAACATCTATGTTATAATCAAAATTGCCAAGAAATATATAATTCTGTTATTGGCAAGAACATTTCCAAAAATGCTAATAATCTCATAGTAACTTCTTCATAATATTTGCAAGTCAATATTATTTGGAATTAATTTTCATGGAATAAAAACTAATTCAAGTAAGAACTGTAAATTGATATTGACAATATTTTTAGATGTTCAATAATAATTAATTCTGCAAAAGAAAAAGAATTGACTAAAATGGATTATTTACTAACATAATTTACTTGTCCTGCATTATTTGTCGGGGGGTGGGGTGCTATTTACTATTATTTTAAAAAAAAGTTGTTTTTTAAAAAAATATTATAACAAATTTTGTTTGATTTCACCATTGAAAAAGGAAAGAAATAATTTCTCTTCAGGTGGAATGATAAAATTTAAATTACTACAAAGTATTTAATTGATAAAATATTTGAATTTAAAGATGTTAACTTCATAATTTAAAATACCAAACTTTTTCTGCAATAATAATATCTCAATTAAGCAATATTATTAATAACTTAAGAGGAGGAGAGCTATTGATTTACTGTTATACAAATACAATATTCTTGGTATTCATATGCCATTGAGGTTATATTTAAAATCTTTCTGTTACAACATCTACTACCACTACCATTTTTTTTATCAGCATAAAATCTCTTTAATGTTTCATTGCTATGATCAGATAATGCTTTATACTTAATTTTATAATATGTGGAAGTGTTATCTTAAATCTTTGCCACAAAGATTCATCTTTTGAAAATAATTTCTTCATCAGTAAAATAATTTTAAAATCATGTGGTTCATAAAATAAATAAGGGTATGTCAGGGAAATATGATTTTAAGCATCAATTAAATTATCTTTGACACTTCAGATCTATTCCACATAGAATGATACACTGGTAACTAAATAAGACACACTTATCCCTAAGCTAATATTTTATCACAATCACAGGAAAATAAAACACAAAATGATCTTTTAATTTGGAATAAGTTAAATAATCCCAGAAGATATTCAGATATTAAGAATGGATAAGGAATTTTATAGCCATTCTAAATACCATAGAATAAATCTATCTAAATATCTCCCAGATCCGACCTAAATGATCTCTTAATTTAAATTTATCATAGAATAATAAATGTAGTCTTTCATTTTTTTGAAAACAGTTTTAAAATAAATAAACAGGCACAGTGATCTTTCAACAAGAACACTAAATGGGCTGAAAAGATTTCAAATAATAATAATATGCAATCATAACATTTTATTAATTGTAAAGGTTTAAAAAATTTTAAAACATTTATAATAAAACAGGTTTAAATTTGTAATAAAGAAAATTTATTTAAAGCTGAACATTTTCAATACTGAGTAATATCATAATCATAGCATTATGTAGCTAAACAAAGTTGGGATCTAAATTTAAAGTTGCTTTTGAATATTGAATAATAGATTATTATAAAATTAAGTTTTTAGAAGTAGATTTACATACTAATGATAAAAATAGTTACATAAAAGTGCCATTTTTTTTAGAAAGAGGGATGCTGGAATCCTATTTATTGATAGCATGATGATCTTTAGCTATTGACCATGTTTCTTTCTTGATATTATGGTGTGTTATAACATCAACAGTATGTCTATAGAGAATTTGTTGTCCTGCAAGCCAGATGAGATTAACAATTTGAATTACATGTCATCTGTCAAATAATTGTTTTTAATCCTTTGTGAATTTATGATAATTATTTTTTGATAAAAATTCTTGTTATAACATTTTAAAAAAAGAACCTCATTAACATGTCTGAAGCAGAATAAAATAAATGGCTCCATTTTTGTAACTTTCAAGAAGAATTGGGAGATAAAAAAAAAAGAAATATGTCTTTTGTGCATTCACAATGTAACAATTAAAAAATATAATAATTGATAGGCATTTTAAGAAGTTGTACAAAGTAATGCAGTCTCAAGCTTTTTATTAAGATGTACATGTTAAAAGATAATAGTTTATGTACATAATTATAATGCAATTTCATAATTAATTTTAATACATTGAGAACTTGTAATCGTCTATTAAATGATATAAAAAGAAATTTTAGGAAAACTTTAAGAAATATTGTAATGAAAAAAAAATATTTTTTTATATATTTTGTTTTAATAAAAGTAAAATAGATGATGAAGAGAGATCTAATGTGGGTAATATAAGAGTAAATAACAATTATACCCTAAAAAAATTAACACCAAAGAAATGAATTTGATTGACATTTATTTAAAAAATAATTGTATCCATTTAAATTCCTACAATGATATTTTAGCATATAAAAACATATGATAATAGAATAATAATATATGAAAAAATTTTTTTTATAGGTATTTAAGAAATGTAAAACATATAAATAAATTTACAAAAAAAAAGAAAAGATGAATACGTTTTTTTTTTAGGAGTTTGTATTCAAAAACTAAATTTTGGAATTATGATTTTATAAAAAAAAAAATATTGGAAAATTCAATTTTAATAGAGTAAATAATTATTGAAACAATATTTTTTTAATTAGTTTTTTAAATTAAAAAAAATTCTATGAGAATCAAACCAGAGGCCCAATACTGGATTCCAATATCTTTTCAAAAGTAAATACATTTTCTTTGTAAGTCGAATGTAGATAATTTTGACATGTCATATCATATATTTTGAGGATATAATTCTTTTTCATTGTGAGAATGCTTTCAAAATAGTTGGCCACCCCTGTTTTAGATTGAAGTATTATCTGAAAATTTGATTGGAATATTCTTTATATTTCCATCACTTCATTTATTTCTAGTATATTTTAATATAAGCTTTATTGACATATTACATTTAATTTTGAAGATTTGTATACAGATAGTTTAAATATTTTTCTTTGAACATAAAAAGCTGTCAAGTTATTTATTTAAATAAATTCAGCATGTATAAAGGTAAATGAAACCCATATAGTAATAAAATACAACTAACTGATCATCTTATATCTAAAATGCATGATTCAGACTTGGATTTTTAAATACAGACAGTGTATCAAAACTGTAGTAATTGGTTGCTCTCTATTAATATAAGCTTTCCTTTTGATGAATTTGCTTTTAATAAAAGTGTTTTCTTTACACATGACAATTTTTTAAAGATATCTTTTTTAGAATACACTCCTACCATGAAGAGCAGAAATTTTTTTTTATAAGTCTTGTTTTAATTATCACTACATTGTAATTACTACTAGTGCTATATCTGAGTGTAGTATGATTTAATAGATTTTTAAAGTAAGTTATGATTTCAAAATTACTATTTTGTTTTTAGGCAGTTCCATTTCATACAGCTTGCTTTTTATAAAAACTGAAAATGTAATGACTTTTTTTTAATAATCCTAATATAGTAACCAATTACAATTTCTGATTTTTCAACTAATTAGATATGAAGCAATTTTAAATTGATTCCTATGAGATTTATAAAGAAGGGAAAAACATTTCCATAAAAAATCAATTATTTTTCTATAATAACTATTTTTACAAAATTATAGAAAACTTTTTAAATGATAAAAGTAACATATTTATTTTAAAAAATTATAAAATTTTGGAGAATTATAAAACAAGTAAACTGAATTTTTGTGTAAATATCACACTTAACTCTATATTGCACCAACATAAAATGATATCCATAGTTAAAGACCAAGAATTAGGCTATTGATCAAAAAATAAATTTAAAAATATTAGTTTTTTTAAAATTATCTATTATTTATCATAAAGTTTTAGTATTATAATAGATTTAATATAATGCATGCTTAATCATTATTTTCTTTTGAATATGTTTTTTTATATATAAAAAAAGTCATCAACTTGACAAGAATGCATCCTATTAACTATGCATAATATATGGAATTAAAAATATAGAAAACATTAACAAACTATTACCAATGACATTCAAATGTTTTGTTTAATCATAATATTTATTATTGATTAATTATTTGTTTTAGATTTGAGATTAACATACTTAAAAAGGTGAATTAATAAGGAAGCGTAAGAAATGACAAATTATTATTAAAAATGATTACTATCATTCAGCCTCAGCATTCTGTTGCCCAGCACTTTAGATTCTGTCATATAGAAACATGCATATGTGTGTGTATGCATACACACTTGAAAGCTGATTATATTTCTAGAAAATAGGATAAAAATAAATATAAGTAAAATTAAGTTATAATAAGTGACATTAATTTGAAGATGACATTTGGAAAGGAAATTTTTAAATATCTTGGAAAAAATAATGGAAAAGAAAAAGAATCTTTTTATTTTTTTATTTAAAAAAAAAACCCTGTTTTTGGAGCACAGAAATGGTGAAGAATTGCTTTCTTAGATGCTTTGTTTGGAAAGATGTGTAGAATCAAGAGAAGTGATTACCGGAATATGAGATTGAAGAAAAATAAAAATGTTACATGTGATAAAGTTAATAATATTGTAATAAAAAAATATAGTTATTAAAGAAATAAAACATAACAAAAGAAGAATTGTACTGAGTGTGCTTATAGAAGGCATAAGTAATTGAATAAATTTGCAAAAACACTGCTTGCACACTCACATACATGTGTGTATGGATTAAATATTTTCCTGAATTTTATTCAACAGCATATTCCAATGACATTCAGTCTTTGTGAGATGTGAGTTACTTTTGTGATTTTAATACTTAATACTTTCAACAATAATTGATTTCCTAGCAATATCATAGCTAAACATATCTCTAGTTATTATATGGAAATAGCCTACACTTTGTTTACACACACACACACACACACACACACACACATATATATATATATATATATATATGAATGTTCTTATGTATAACATATATTATTGGATATAAACTCCATGGGTAAGGTTTAGACTAACCAAATGCATGGTGTACTTGTGATCATGTAAGCTGTTTTTTAATTTAGGTTTTTTTATTTTATAAAACTGATTGTTTTATTTGATTGCCAATATGTACATTATGGAAGAATTTTTGGTCAGGTCCCTGTGACATAGCCATATAATAGAGTAGACCAATGCATTTCTCAGACATTTAATATAATTTAAAATCATATAATGAAATTTGCTATCAAGTAATTGGTAGGCAATTTTCCAACATTATATTTAATTTTCAGTTTTGCTCAATTAACTAAATGATGTCAATAACCTTTTCAGAACAACTATGGACATTTTTAGTAAGTATAGAAGTACTGAAAAGTGCATTGACAGTGTTTGGTTAATTGTCAAGATTGAAAATCATATGTATATTTAATAACATGATAACAAACTGATATCTAAATCACAAATCTTCAATCTACTGCAAAGTAATTTGCATAAGGAAAATTTATATTCCATCTTTTCTCTGATCTAAGATTTTAATATAGACAAAGAGTTGGCACAGAGTATTATTCCTAAAAATTTAAATAAACTCCATTAAACAATCAAATATAGCCTGTTTTGAAAGCAGATTAATAAATAGTCATTTTTAAAACTTTCAAATCCTACTGCTATTAATTGATATTTAGATAATAAACTAGATATTACATAATAACAGTGGGATTGAAAGTTTTAAAAATGTATTTATTAGTCTGATTTCAAAACATTATATTTGCCTGTTTAATTATTTTAAGTAAAAAAAAAATCAAGTCAGATATCACATGACCTAATTTAATAAGCTTGTATTTACAAATGTTATATATAGAGCTCACAAAATAAGCTCTTAACAAGCTTTGCAGAACATCCCCAACTCCAGATTGGTTTCTGCTACTGGCATCCTCAGTGAGGTGCTAGCATATTCAAGTATTAGGTTAAAAATACCAGGACAAGCCCAGCACTTTATCTAATGTATAATTATTAAATAGAAAATCTGAAATTTTCAGACATCCATATGTCTTCCAATCTACCTGTCTAACTTAAATAGCCATGTGGCAGTAAACTAAATTCAGATGCATATATATTAATAGCTTTAACAGTATAAAATCTCCAAAGCCTTAATAGCAAAAAAAAAAAAATCAAAAAAAAATCAAGTCATATGTCATATGAACTAATTTAATAAGCTTGTATTTAAGTAATAATTGATAGCAGTAGAATTCGGAAGTTTTTGAAGTGATTAATTATTAATCTGCTTTCAAAACATGTTATATTTGCCTGTTTAATGGGGTTTATGTAGTTTTCTAAAAATATTAAGATCTTACTCCAATAAAGTTCTTTACCAGATCTGTTTGTTATATTAAGATCTTATACCAGAGTGAAAGATGGAATCAATTTTTTTCTCATAGAATTTACCTTGGCAATAGATTGATAATTCAAGGTTCAGATAAGCTTGGACTGTTATATTGTTATTATATGATTACATTTATAAAATCATTTAACTTTGTGCAAAATGAGGTTTAGAATATATATATATATATTGAAGCACTCAAATCTGTTGCACACATTTGGCTTCACTTTCTGGTGATATTTGAAACCCTCAAACATGGGTTCGAACTCAGTCATTTAATAAAAAATCACTAGGGAGTGAGGATATACAGATGCATGTGATTGTATATTTTTTTGTTAAGCTTTATTCTCGTTTAATATTAATTTAAATATAAAACATAAATTTCTATCACGGTAAACAATCATGTGTATGTGTGTGTGTAACAGATAAACATAATAATTCTATTAAAAGCGTTTATATTACGTATATATTTTTATTCATGTATTTTTATTTGAGAGGAAGTTCGAGAGAGTCACACAAATTTAGCAAACAAAAGACGTGCCTTATTTTAATTTCAGAAAAGATTTGTTTATTTTAATATATGTTTATTTTAAAATTTCACGTTCATTAAAATTTATCCTGCGGGTCTATTTTCAGCTCAAAATAGACCAAGACCAGCTCTCTCGAATTTGATCTCGTGCATACTTTAAAATTAGCTGTGTCATTGTTGACCATTAGTGGACATCTGGGGATTACCAAAGGCAGCCAAAATTAGTATAAATACCACCACATTTTCTAACTAAAAAGCTCTGCATCTTATTTCTAAGTGTTGTTGAATTTTAAAATGGTTCATGAGTAGAAAGAAAATTTGCTTCCCCGATCTCTCCAAGATCAGACCTGTGCCAATGTATTCATAAGCCATTGTCTCATATATGCTGCCAAAATGAACTATAAAATACACCAGGAAAGGACATTAACCACAATTTTAACAAAATAATGCCAAATCAACTATATTTCTTCAAAAAGGAAACCCACATGTGTATATGGCCATCAAATTGTCTAATATAAAGATAATTCCCTGCCGCAAAATGAACTCTAAAAACTTTCATCTAAATAATTTTATTAATTGTAAACTGTAACATTCAATCTTTAGCTATGTAAATTTATATCTTTGTAATATTTCCATTTTTGTAGTCTTGATTTTCTTTAAAATGTAACTGCTTATTTTTTCATCTTTAATGCCAAACTGATTAATTGCTTAAACAATGACTTTTCTTTTTGCTCTAATATATAAATTTTATTTTATTTTTCTAAACTCGATTGCTGGGTTTTCACTCTTACTGTATTATTATTTTTAAATGCGGCAATTTTAATTTGATGTTATATAAATCATACCCATTTTAATATGCTAATAATTCAATCTGGTGAATAATCCTTATATTATTTTACTATTCCGCCATTGAGGAATTTTAAATCGTAAACGTAAGCTTTCTTACTAAACTAAAAATTCACCCGGTTGAAAAATATTCATAAACTATTTGTATAAATTTATATTATGCTATCCGTTATCATTTCAAATAAACTATTAACTATTATTTCACACTATTGATTAATATTAAGTAAATTTAGTATTAGCTTTACGTTGGAAGTGTGAAAATATGATTTATTATTATATTGGACAAAGGTAAAGTATAAATATATAGGTTATTACTTATTAAATAAATTGAAATTCAGATCCTTATTTTTAGTTGATGATTCAATATATAATTAGCCTGCCATCTAACGATAATTTAAGTAACTAATTTCTCGAACGTATTGATATGCGTTTAATGAAGGGAATCTTAATCTTTCATATTTTGTTATTGATATGCTAAATAATCTTTTAGGCAAATTATATGCCCTTTTTGGGATTGCTTATGTATTATCATTTCATTACGCAAGGCTTACTTACTCTTTAAGGCCATACAACTCAGTGTTAATACAGACCTGAAAGCCTTCGCGATGCGTCCCGATGAAAGTGTTCATCAATAAAATGTTGCTTTGTCATACTTTCTCTCATTACAAGAATCCTTAAAGCACATTTCTCAGCAGAGTGTGAAGGCCCCAACTCCAAAGGTTGTGTTTGGTCGCGTAGGCTCTATTATGGGTTAACATTTGGAAAAATGAAACCATAGTATCTTGCCGACCCCTTCTACAGATGCCATCTGTCACAAGAGCAGATGAGCTTATATATTTTCGTTCTCAAGTTGTTGAAGCTTCTCATCCTTCCAAGCGTTATCATTCGGTCCGCATGCTATCGTTTATAATTCCTCTTATATTTTATTCGTCTGTAAGTCGTAATGATATAATTTCCTAAGCCACCCCAAGTTTTCATATTATAATATAAATTTAGTTTGCCATATCACGTGTTATAGCTTATTAACGCTATCCACCCTCTCGTTAAACCACTTTAAATATGTTGAAAATTAATTCCTAATAAAGCCTATGAAAGTCAAGCATGTGACTAACTGTCCAGATAATTATGCTTTTCCTTATTCTATACATAAATTCATAGATGATGAATCCGTTTATAGTTTCCAAGATAATTAACCTGTCGTTAATATAATTATGATGAAATTTATGTATAATTAAAATTCATTAGATTATTTGTTATTCAAACTATCATAATGTATATAATAAAAGCCCACGTATAGTTATTAAAATCCGTTATATTCTTTGTAACTTAAAATATCATAATGTTCATAATAAAAGCCCATATATGGTTATTGAAATCCGTTACATTCTTAGTGATTTAAAATATCATAGCGTGAATAATAGAAGCCCTGTAAAGTTATTTTAAATTAGCATATTAAGCCACATTGTTCCGATTAATTATTTTCTTACTAATATGTATATTTGGTTATTGCATATCTATCTATCCTTAAATTATGTTGCTAAGGTTAGCATGGAATGTCCACGTCAACATTATGTGATACCCAGATAGAGTAGTTATTATATGTAATCATAGTTATGATGTGTTTAAATCTCTATATCCATTTGCTCATATACTCATTTAATTGCATTATTAATGTTATTTTCAATAAATTTATATTTAATAACTTATTCTTTGGATATTTTATTAATTCATGCATGCACATCTGTTATTATATTGCATCATCCTTTAATTAACCATTAGATCTCTTGTGTCTCTGCTGACCCTCTGCACTGGGGATTGTTAAAATGTCATTTGCTATCGTCAGAAGTGTTGTTTGTAATGTTATAGACTTGGGAAATGGGCAATAGAGCGGAGTTCATGAGTATTCCTGACCTGTGTATCTCGCATATGATTGAACTCTAGGTACTTTTGCTTAGATGCTAATTCTTGTTAGACGAACATACAATTCTGGCTGGTACAATATATATATATATATATATATATATATAGAGAGAGAGAGTAAGAAATGGAAGAAATTGTTTTATCATAGTACAATTTTTTATTAACATTTTTATTAGTTACTCTATTAAATTGAGAGATAGTAAAGATTATTTCAATTTTTTTAAAAGTCAGAGGAAAGGAAATTAATTTAATTATTAAATACTATATGTTAATTATCATATTATTAAAATGTTTTATATCTATATTTTAGTTATACAATTGTCACAAAGTTGTTACATGAAAAATATCAGTCAAAAAAAAAAAACACTGTAGAAGATATGTTAGGGAAATTCATGGAAAGAAAGGAAGGAGTGACAAGAAAAGTTGATTAATGATTCTAAGAAAGAAGATATATAAAAACTAGAGCCAGAACTAAAAAGATCTGGATATGGTATGGATAGAGGATCTATATAAAAATTTAAAACTACAGTTGGAAGAAGATCAGGAGATAGCATAGGATAAAAGATGGAATCATCACATCAATAGAGAAGTTATGATGAAACTTGGTGAAGTAGTTCAATGGCTAGTATTCATATTTGGTACAAATAATAGTATTATGGATTTAAAAATGTCAATAAAATTCAATAATTTATTTCAACTTTCATTAGATAGTGGTGACCTTCTCTTCAACTCCATCAATTATAAAGCAAATGTTGAATAAAATTAATGATTTTCTTGACTAAAAGTACATGGATTGTCTGAAAAAAGTTGGATGAGAACTATTGTGGTGATCAGCCTCTCATTTTAATGCTCAAAGGTCACATAACATCTTGGAAAATAGACTACAAGTTTCTTATTAATGATGTACAAGTAGTAAGATAACCAGAGTCCTACTATTAATTTCTAAAATTCTGGCTACAGTTTGATATAATGTTTATTGAATTTATTCAGTAAAACCCAGCAATATTTTATCTTTATGATGTCTGAGTTATTATTATGCTATCATCACACATTATGGCCTGACTACAGAAATTTAATATTTATGTCTTACAGATGACATTAAGTATGCCGAGACATTATTAATTAAGATATATACTTTTTAAAGAATTTATTTATACTTTTAAGGAACAACAACTAAAAATAACAGCACAATCGTTCAATAGATTCTGATTGTGTGGTAGAAAGCCAGTATTTTATAAAAATAAAAAGAGATATTACATTGTTATTCTGGTTAATTATAACAGGAATATGCATCACTTTTAAAATTAAAACCAGAATTGATTATGAGGCTACATTTCTATTTAGATTTATTCAGCGTAATAGAATAGTAATTGTTTTCAAACAGGAAGGTTTTTTAACTTATAAAACAATACATCTTTTTGACTGACAAAAAGGAAAATAAAAGTTTGGTTTAAGGGAAGATCCCTGGAGTGGTATCTCAAAGACAAAAGTTTCTGGTTCGATTCTCTGAACCAAATAAAATAATAATAATAATTCCACCAGTTCAATAGAATTAGGCCCAATTTTCTGCTTGTATGCTTAAACATCACACGACCTCCTACTTAACTGATTGTACATTTATTTTTAACAACATATAAACTTCAGTAATCACACTAGTAAATGAGAGATTATAAAAAAGACGAAACTTTATTATGCGTAATATCATTACATTATTTAGCTATAACAATTATATCTAAAATTTAAAGGAAGTGAGGAAATAAATTTTTAGATTATCATATTTTTAAATTAGAAAACTGTGTTAATATCTTCAGTTGAATTTTAAACAATTTCTGATTGCTTTTTGAAGGTGGATTTACTAGACATCTGTGCGTGTGAAATCTCTTCTCTATTCCGAAGCTTAACTAAAGCTCATTCAGATGGCGAAAAAAAATTTTTTTTTTGTATAACATCATTTCCCATAAAACACATCTCTGATAATCTTAGAATTGAATTACAAATCTAAAAGGTTTTAAAATTACAATAATAAAAAGGATGTCTGCAAAATTGTGTTAATTGCATATAAAATTTAATAATTTAATTATTATTATTATTTTGAAATAAATTTGAGAAAAAAAAAAAAAGAAAAATAGTTGAAATGGTTTTTATCAACCCTCAGTTTAATTTGAAGTAGGGGGTAAGTAATAAAAAGTTAATGAAAAATTTTTCTGTGATAAATCATCAAAATTCCTCATCTTTTTTCTATTTGAAAAATGTAGTATTGATTTTTTTTAAAAACTTCTCTCTCTCTCTCTCGTAATATATGGATATGTACATGTACTATATCCATTTTTTCATCGATTTCTTCATACATTCTTGATTGCATTTATCTTAAAAGAGTCTCATTACCATCTTTTTATTAGATAGTTATTTTAAAATTAAAATTAACTATTGCAGCATTTATTTATTTATTATTATTATTATTGTTTTGTAAATCATTTAAAACAAAAAAAAAAATGCATACAAATAAATATAAAAAGTAAAATAAAATAGAATACAAATCTAAAAGAAATATTTATTTCTTAACTTAATATCCACTGAAATTTATTCCCATTTATGAATATATGGATAAAATTAACACACAACACTGTAAACTGAAAGCGCTTATTAATATCCTTTGCAAGAAGTTCTTTTTTCTGCTGTGAATACACCGACATATTGTTCTTCAGTAGTACACATTTTAAATATGATTTCTTATTTTAAATATTGAAACTACCAATTGATCATATGATCATCTGTTACCTATACTCACTTCTCACCAATCACTTTTTGCTTTGGAGAAGGGGATTCACAAAGATTAATCCACAGTGCCAATTATGCCAGATGATGATGAAACGATCCAGCATCTCTTCTATTCTTGCTCCTTTCTAGCTCCACTTTGTATTTTCATTGCTAATAGTGTGTCACCTGGAATAACAGATGTTTTTTGCATTAGCAAATCCATAGAAAATGGCACCTTTTCCATTATCAGACTTTCCATTTTTCTTCATTTTGCAGTTTGGCTTACCAAATGTGAGCTAATTTTTTCCCAAACCAATCACGACAGCTGTCATGTTTTCACAGAATTGATCTCTAAAATTAGGAATAGAGACCAACTTCTGGCTCCAGACCTTTTGTTCCAGGAAACCTGGACAAGAATTAGCCTCAGACAGAAGGCATTCGTAGCATAAGACTATAACTACACCCTTGTGTGAACATTAACAAACTACTCAATTTACCATTTTACAATTTTGTTGTATTTTTATTTTTAAGAATAAAATTTTCCTTTTTAATAAAAAAAAAAAGACCACATTTTATTAGTTAAGCAAACCATTCTTTCCCTCTGAAATGATCATAAAATATAAAATAGCTTATTCTTAAATAAAATCAGGAATTTCTATGTATAGAAAATGATATGTTTAGATGGTTTTAATCAAGTTAAGAAATGTTTTTTTTTCTGAAATATGTTTTTTAATCACTGAAATTCATCTATATTTTCCATCCAATACCCCAACTAATCTATTATTACTGAATCATTCATTTTGTTAGCATTGAAACATTCTCTTTTTTATCCTATCCCATTTTAACAAAAGTTATATCTAATATTCTTTTATCATATTTTTCATCTTTGTCATAAAGATCTAACAAAAATGTCAGCCATTTTCAATCTTCTCACCTTTACGTTTCTCCCTTTCCTCATATGCCTTATTCTACTCCTTTTTCAACACCTAGCATTCTAAAAATAAATATATATTTTTTCAGTTTATAATTCAAATTCTTATCCATTTTTGTCTCTTTTCCTTAATATTTCAAGTCTGTGGTGAAGTGATTTATGCCACTGTATGCTGATTTTCTTATCTTAAAATAAAATAAAGTACACCATTTTAATATTTATATTATTTTTATTTAATTTGCAGTCATTTATTTGGAAATTTTCTAACAAAATGCATAAATGATCAAAGTGCTGCTATTTTTTTAAAAAACAAGAATCTTTTGAACTTTGGGAACATTAACAGAATGCTAATTATTGCAAATAAAGCATTACTTGCAATTAACATCATAAACAGAAATTAGTCTTGAACTTTAGTTGGCACCACCATTAATTGATTATAGATGACTCTAGAATAGAGTGATAAGAACTGTTTACTGCTCTTAAAGTAATCAGAGCTGCTTCTATAGTTGAGACAATTACCCAAATTACAATAGGTGCTAAAAATGGAATATAATATTAAAAAAAAAAAAACATTTTTTAAAAAAAAAATCAGTAGAAAAAAATACTTAAATAAAATTTAAGAGGCTGGTGGCCAGGGATATTTTTAATAAGAAAAATACTCTCCCCCTTTTAACCTGAATTGTTTAATTCTTCAAATGAATTTTTCATTCATTCTTAAAATTTTTCTGAACTATCATTTAATGAAACAATCATACATTACTAGAAATATAAACAAAACTGTTAGGATCATGTCTTTTTTTTTTTTTATCTTGGTTAATAGAATGGAATAAAATCCAGAAATTATAAAATGGATAAAGTTCTTAGAACATTATTAAAAAATAAACTATAAAATGTAGCTGTTGTCATATCATTATTTTTCTAAAGTTTGGAAAAGATATACCATACTCCATATATATATTTATAATCCTTTGAGTTATTTTTTACTTGATAAATTTTTTCTAAGAGCATTTTTAGAGAAGTAGTCATTAGTATTGTCCATCCCATCTGCCACTATTGTTAAGCATAGGACTCTAGTAATTTTAGCTTTACCCCAAACAATAAAGTGTCTTGTGAATCAAAAATCTCAAATTAAAACATTACTTATAATGCGCAACTTATGACAGGAATTTTACTCATAATGACAAATTCAAAATATATAATAAGTATTAAAAATTCAATTAACATATAAATCTTGAAAATTTAAAAAAGTGATAATTAAAGAAAAAATATTTTAATAAGCATATTGTTAATAAAAAATACTAAACTGTGTTTAATAAATACTTTTCAGTTAGTATGGTTTTTTTTTAAAAAAATTATTTTACATTTTACAATAATTTGCAACTTGATATTTCATTGAATTATAATTCATTAAATTAAAATGAAATATGTACAAAAAATAAAATATATATATTAAAATTTATTTTTGGTACATTATGTTCTGTTATCAATACCATGCCAACATTACATGATTGTATTTTCAAAACTATAATGTTAGATATTTATTTAATTAATATTCTCTTTCATTAAACAGAAACTATGTTGAATTTGTTGTGGAGATGATCCCAAAAGAATTATAAAATGCAGTTAAGTGTTGATATGTAAATCAACTGAAAATATATTGTAATGAGATAGAATTTTTATCTCATTCTCTCTCTCACTCTTCTTTGAAGCAGAAAAAGGAAAGCAAAGAATTAACTATTTAATAATCATTTTTATATGTAAGAAGTGGACATTATTGTTTTTATTATTTACTTATAATAATGGAAAGATTCATTGTGCTAAGATTTATATGGAAAATGAAGTACTAAGTTAAGGTAAATAGCTCATTATTTCCAACCCTGTTGCAATCGTCTAATCAAAATTCCATTTCCATTTATTTTAAGACTACTATTGACGAATGGAACTTTGTAAATAGATAATTAAAGAAGAAATAAAGATATGAATGCCTTATATAATTACTTTTAGCTTTTTATTTAATGATTTTGAAAAGAGGAAAAAAATGTTGAAGAGAAAGAAAAGTTTTTCAGATAATGGTAAGATATTTTAAAGTCAGAATTTATTCATGCTTTAATACTGTTTTAATGAATATTCAAGATAAGTGCAGGAAAAGAATGTTTATGAACTTTTAAAGGATGAAAACTATTTTCAAATTTGTTACATATGATATTATTTTCTTGTGCATAAAAGAATGATGGAAATATAATATTGGAACTTCTTTGGTGTATAGACTACATTACATTCTGTAATAAGTATTTAAAATTATTTCCAGAAAAGCTATCTTATAAACAAATAAAGACAATTCTTTTGTATGTGAAAATTTATAATGTGAAATTATAAAGAAAGAAAGCATTCAAACTTTTATTGCAATATTTGAAGCAAAAAGTGCTTAAGAATTCTAGTGATTTATTATTGTACTTATTAATTGATTTATTATTTTATTTTTCTCATTAATAAATTGCTTTTATTTACAAACTTATTAATTATTATTTCATACCTTCACTACAATAATAATGGAATAAAAATATTTTGTTATTTCTTGAAAAACATGTATATTGTGCACAGTTTATATATAACCCTTGCTAATAAAATAAAGTAATAAGTATTACACACACAACCTGTCCCCACAGCTCCAAGAACATGCTCTCCTAAGTGTTATAATGGGAGGGTATGGTAACCAACTAAATCAATATTGCAAAGAAGTATGAATTTTAGATAAATAATTCTTAATGTCATATTATTTTGCTTGTATACTCTACTGCTAAGAACAAAGTTATCATTACATAATTAATGCATGACATGCTGACATTGAACATTTTGTTCTACTGCTGGTGAATGATGGTTTCTGTGCATGGATAATGCCAATGACATTGTGGCATTGAACATTTTGTTCTACTGTTAGTGAATGTTGGTGTCTATATGTAAAATTAGCATCATTAACATTAAAAACCTTGAATATTTTATTCTCAAAAAAGAATATTGAATTGAAAAATTGCTAAAAAAAATTAGATCAAGACTAATGTTGACAAGGTTAAAGAAGAAAAATAATGAACAACAAATAAGTATGGAGTTGCTTAATACTGGAGAAGTCAACCAATGGAGACTGAAATGGTGATAGAAGAGGAGAGCTTGGATATGTAAGTGCCTGAGAAGCAAAAACCAGCAGCAGCCATACTCACATTGGAAATGTTTCTAGCAGTATTGAAACAAATGAAAGAAGATAATGATAGAAGAAATAAACAAATGAGAGAATGAATTAAAAAGATAAGGATAGAAGAGATAATAAAATGAAAGAAGATAATGGTAGAAGAGATCATCAAATGAAAGAAGAAATGATGGCAGCAATAAATAATAAAATGGATAGAAATCAGATGAAATAAATAACAAAATTGACAAAAATCACGAATAAATGAAAGAAGCTTATATTCAAATTACAGAAGGAATGTAAGAAAAATTACTGGGAGTAGAAAATAGTATAATCACTCTGAAAGAAGAGATGATAAAGCAAGTAGTTGAACATGTCCAGGAAAAGATGAAGATTATAGAAAAAATTTCAGTAGGTGTTCAGAATATGGTCCACAAAGCTGTTAGAACCTACCAAGATGATGTTCAAGAAACAATATTAAGCCTAGGAGAAAGATAGAAGCTGGATATGAAAGATAAAAAAAAGATAAGGACCTTTTTAAAGGAGGATGTTTCATTTCAAGAAATGGTTGTCACTGTAAATGACATCAAAACAGATTATAATAGATTGAAAGAGACTGTGCAACAATACAAAGAAGAAAATCAAAGAAATACTTTGAACAAAATGGTTCCAGGAAAGCAACATGATTCAGTAGTTGGGAGCCAACATGGATTTGGCAAAAATATAAAAAGTATCAATCAATTTTTGAAAATTGAAACAGAGGCAATGCAGGAGAGATGCCAACTGAGTTGAGTATTTAGATAGTTTAGAAGGCTATTTTAAGCAGAATCTGCTAATTAAAAAAGAACAAGTAGCCATTGCTAATAAGCAAAGTGATTACTTATCCAGAATTAAAAAAAACAAATTGACCTGATCATGCAAAAGAAGTTTTGGATCAAATGGCATAAAACCTCTACACAATTCTTTAGAAGACTGATTGCCAGATTATGAACATTGTCTGCATGTGGGATAACTAAAAGTCAAATAATCAGGATAACAATGCACAATTTACTCTTTCAGGATTGAGAAAATGGTAATTAGAACTGTCAGAAAGACTTAAAGAGGTGGCTGATTTCTTGAATGCTATGGATAATGAGTTACAACAATCAGAATGATGAAAGCAAACTTTCTACAGTAGCCCAATTACCATTTAAGAAATGTGATACATCCACTGGTAGCATGAAGATTGATTACAATCCAAGAGACCAATATTTTAGAAATCAGCAAAGAAACAAAAGAAATTATGAAAATAATGGAGGAACTGAAGTGACCATGCTCAAGCATTCAGTCTGAGTCACTTATAAAAGTTTCTAAGAAAAAAATCAGAATTTTTATCTCCCATTCAAGGTGCAAGTGGGACACCTACCAAAAAGGAAAAAAACAGATAAAAAGAGCCAGACCCAAAGAGAAGGAATTTTATGTTAGCCAAAGCATCTAATAAGATTCAAGATGAGGAAAAAAACTGAAGTGAAATACAAAAGGTTACCAACTCCATCCCCACTTAGAGCTTATTTTTGAAGGTGTGAAAACTGATATAAAGAAAAGTCAATGATGGCTTGCTCCCTCATGACTTAAGATTCATTTAAGAATTAATGATTTTGAAGAGAAAACATCATATAATGTTTTTTTAAAATAAAGAAATATAAAATTATTATTAAATGGTATTGTGATTGGAGAAAAGAACTGGAATGTTTCCAGCCCCATTATCTCTTCTTGGAGAGAGGGGAGGTGTAGTGATGATATTGACCATGCCAATGTTACATTATTGTATTTTCAAAAATGTAATGTGAGATATTCACTTAATTAATGACCACTTTCATTAAAGATAAAATATATTGAATTTGTTGTGGAGATGATACCAAAAGAAATTATAAAATACAGTTAAAGTGTTTTTATGTAAATTAACTGAAAAAATATTGTAAGAGATAGATTTTTTCTCATTCTCCTATTCTTCTTTGAAACAGAAAAAAGAAAGCAAAATGAATTAGCTATTTAATAATCCTTTTTATACATAAAAAGTGAAAATTATTGTTTTTCATTATTCACTTATAGTGATGGAAAGATTCATTGTATTAAGGTTTATATGGAAAATGAAGTACTAAGTTAAAGTAAATAACTCATTATTTCTAACCCTGGTGCAATTGTCTAATCAACATTCCTTCTCCATTCATTTTAAGACTACTATTGGTGAATGGAACTTAAATTTAAATTTAAAGTGACTATTATGTAGTCACGCCTTCATTACAACTACTTCAGATTTGCTCATTTATAAACATTTGAGTCGTAAGAGTAAGAGGATTCCTTTTTACTCTTATACAAATACTATATCATGTGGTTGTTCGAAGGTATTCATTTATTAATAACATTCTCACAGCGTCTGCGCAATTAGCTTAACAGGCTGTCATTCTATTGTAATTATAATCGCACGCAAGACATTATAAAAATAAATGTTTGAATGGAACTTTGTAAATGAATAATTAAAGAAGAAATAAGGATATGAATGCCTTATATAATTACTTTTAGTTTTCCATTTAATAATTTTGAAAAGAGTAAAAAAATATTGAAAAGAAAAAAGTTTTCCAGGTAGTGGTAAGACATTTTAAAGTCAGAATTGTTTATGCTTTAATACTATTTTGTTATTTATGAATATTCAAGATAAGGACAGGAAAAGAATGTTTATGAACTTTTAAAGAAAGATTATAAAGACCAAAAACTATTTTCATATTTTTGTATGCATAGAAGAATGATAAAAATATAATAGTGGAACTTGAATTGTTTGGAGTATAAACTGTATTATATTCTATGATAATCAAGTATTTAAAATTAATTCCAGAAAAGCTGTCCAGAAATAAATAAAGATAATTTTTTGTACATGAAAAGTTATAACATGAAATTGTAAAGAAAGAAAGCATTCCAACTTTTATTGTAATCTTTGAAACAAAAATACTCAAGAAAGGAAATTCCTGGAGAAGATTCTAATAATTTATTATTGTGCTTATTAATTGATTTGCTATTTTATTTTTTTCTTAATAATTTGCTTTTATTTACAAATTTATTAATTATTATTTCATACCTTCACTACAATAATAATGAAATACAAATATTTTATTTCTTGAAAAAAAACACAAATTTCATACAGCATATATATAATATGTGTTAATAAAATAAAGTAATAAATATACATACAACCCTTAGATACCCCCCCTACATAGTTCTAAAAATATGCTCTTTTATGTATTACACCTGGAGTGTATAATAGTCAAGTAAATGAATATTTATAAAAAGTATAAGTTCTACATAAATAATTCTTCATATTATTTTTCTTGTATATTCTACTGCTAATAACAAAGTTACCATTACAATGTGTACATTTTTATAATCCTTTGAATTATTTTTCAATTGATAAATTTTTTTAAGAGCATTTTTAGAGAAGTAGCTATTAGTATTGCCCATCCAATCTGCCAATATTGTTAAGCATAGGACTCTAGTAATTTTAGCTTTACCTCAAACTGTAAAGGGTCTTGTGAATCAAAAATCTCTTATTAAAAATCACTTATAATGCTCAACTTATGACAGGAAATTTTACTCATAATGACAAATTCAAAATATATAATAAGCATTAAAATTACAATTAGTATATAAATCTTGAAAATTTTAAAAAGTAATAATTAAAGAAAAATATTTTAATAAGCATATTGTTAATAAAAAAATACTAAATTGTGTTTAATAAATACTTTTCAGTTATTATGACATTTTTTTTAAAAAAAATAATTTTACATTTTACAGTAATTTGCAACTTTGGATGAGGTTGATATTTCATTAAATCATAATTCAGTAAATTAAAATAAAGTATGTACAAGAAAATAAAATATATAATAGTTTATTTTTTGTGCATTATGTTCTGATTTCAGTACAATTCTTTTTTTTTTTTTTGCAAATAATTTTTTTTTATCTAGAAAAAATATAAAATATTGCTAGAAAAGTTTTAACCCTTTTCCCGCCTCTTACGAAGCTCCTCGTCGACATCTGACGTCACTCTAACTCTGCCAGTTCTTATGCTAAAATATTCGTTAGATAGGTATTGAATAGGTTTTTAAAAGTTCTGTAAGATGGTGCCCTCTTCCGAATTATTTTACAAGTAAAAAATAAAAAAGAACGCATTTAAACCTAAACAAAGAAAGAACATTACTTGTGATTGGTTCTTAGCATGCTCTCAGCCGAAAAAGACATTCTGATTGGCTGGAAAGAACAAAGAAACCGCCTGATCAAAGAAAATAAAGAAAAACGCTGAGATTTTCATTTCGAATATGATTTAAATTATTATAAAAGAATATTTTGAGAAATTAAAATTATTTTCAGAGAGAATACTAAAAAAACAAAATTATTTTTGAAAAATATTGAAGATTTTAGTAAAAATATTTAAGATTTAGTAAAAAGAAATATTTACTTTTCTATAACATAAAAGTCGACCTTTTTGTTTATATTATAGCTTTTATGTTGCCGAAATTGAATATTTTAGAATAAATAAATAGCAATTTATTTTTGAAAGAACTTTCGTTCTCTTCATAACCTGAAAAATTAGTAATATACTTTTTATAAACGTATCTGAGTTGAATTTAATATTATAGGTGAATATGTTTTAACAATAGGTTTTGTCTTCAGTTTGTGAGTTGGCCAATTAAAATATTTGATTTTTACCTCATACAACCAATAATATAATTAGTGGTTTAAGGGTTAAATGAAGATTAGTTAAATAAAAATTTGTTTTTAGATAATGTAAACCTTTTAGATTTAGTTTCAGTACAATTTAATTCTCCCTCTCTCTATATATATAATTTTGTGTCCCATAAAATGTGTAATTTTTATTATGGAGAAGATTGTTTATATTTAGGATGAAAACTATCTTTGCTTTTGGTATGTCAGAAATGCTATTACGGACTGCAATGTGAAAATACTGAATAAAAGTTATATAAATCATATTTTTCTTTTATTATAATTTTAATTTTTTATTATATATTATTTAAGTTTGTATTTACTTACATAATAAATAAATCTTCTATAATACTTTTTTATTTTTGATATGAAACTTGTGAAAATAACATTGTTCTATTAATGGCAACTATTTAGGAGCTTATAGTTTTCTAAAATGGTGGACAATAAAGCAAAAAAAAAAGGATTTTGGTTAAAGTTCATTATAATAACTATTTGATTGCTTATTGGGAATAAATTGAAGAATATCATTATAGTAAATCCTTATATGTGGGGATAAGATGTAAAGTAATAAAAATTCACAAATACATTTCCAATGTATATATAAAACACTTGCAATAAAAGAACTTAATATTGAAATTCCTTTGAGTGTGTATTTGTAAAAATTTATATATATAAAGCTAAAATTTAAACTAGGATACTCTAATAGAAAATTATTAATTTTTTTATATTACAAAACATTAACAAATTGACAAACTATTTCACATTAAATTTATTCTAAAATATTACCCACAATCTAATTTAATATTCAACTATAATGAAAATATTTTTCAAGTTGATAAGTTATGAAATCATATTTTGGAGAATATTTTATATAAATATAATATGAGCAATTATTTATTTGTTTATTAATTTGCTAAGATTGGAAAGTAGAATAAAATCAAACAATATTTTTATGAGGTTTTGATTTGGTAAAATAATCTTATAAATAATTGTTTGTGATTTATATATATGTCTGTATTTATCCAATATATTTATATACACATAGATACATTATTTTAGAATATTAATATCACCCTTAAGATGTATGTTTATTTGTTTGATTATTGTTTAAAATTCAATATCAACATGGAAAAACTCACTCCCCAAACCCTATCTTGATTTGACAAATATTTTTACTCTTTTTATAAACAAAAGAAAAAAAACACTTTAAATAACATGGAAGAATATACAAATCAGGTAAAATTTATATGGGCCCTGTTGTTGACATAACTAGGAATAAATTTTTACTAATGAATATTAGTTTTTATATAATGTTTGAAAAGTGGTTTTCATATTTTTTTCTTTCTGAACAACAAAAAAAGAGCAACAAATTGAATAGGCAATTCAATTTTATTAGTGGAAAATTTTAACCAAATATAGATCCTGCATTATTTAATGTAGTCCTAGATTCTGGTCTAATGCAGTCATTTGTAGTGCCATAACTTCTAATGAACTCCCAAATTAAAAATTGTTCAGTTATTTTTTTAAAATCATATATGTGTGCATAATTGTACATTTTTTAAAGTCTCTACTGCTCTTTAAAATCATGTTTATATTCTCCTTGAAATGTATATTTATTTGTTTTGAAATACGCTATATAATAAAACTCATTAAATATTTTGGGAATGCATTAACTGCAGGAATTGAGATATTTCCACAATTCTTTCAACTTCACTTCCAAGTTTTACTTCTAAAGCTCACTGTTCAGGGATTATAAGAAATTTTATTGTTTCTGGTGGTGTATTTTTATTCTTACATTCCTAATTCTATGCAAAGCATTTATATAACATTTATTCTAATGTCGGGTTTTTGTGCTGATAAAAATATAATACTTCTTTCATCAGGGGTGAAATTGCACCACATTACCCATATTTAATTGTACAGTTAGTGCATTGATACAGATTTTCACCATCTATCTAATTTTAGCTAGATATCTATTTATTCACTATGAGTCAGTTACATAAATATAATCTGATCTAGATTCAAATTCCTGGTATTAAGAATAATCAGTGGATGTATTAACTATTATGCTCACTACAAAGCTTTAAATGCTGTTTAAGCTCTCATTATTTGTAATGTTATTAAAAATGAATTACATATCACTAACACAGTTAATTATAATAATGAAAATACTCATTATACAAAATTAAGTATTTAAGTTTAAGAATGTTGAAAAATGACAAATAAATTTAAAAATCAATGTTTATAATGTCATTATTAATTTAAAAATGACACAACACTTGAAGTCACGTCTAATCTATATCAGAAAAGCTTTTTTATTATTATTGAAAAAACTTTATTGCATATTAAGTGTAATTTTATTATTCTTATCTTTCGAAGAAATTGACATATAATTATATTTTTATAATAAATAAACATGAATTATTAATAGAAAAAAATACTTTTGTTTAAATTTTAAGATTTGAAATTAAGCTATTATTTTTAATCATATATAAATAAACTAAAATTAATATATAGAAAATTTTCTATCATAATTAAAAACAAAAGACATCTATATAAATTTATTTCTTCTAAGAATTATTCGGGATAGAAACTTTTTTTTATCAAAATAGCATGTGGAAAAATCTTCTATGTAACTGCATTTCAAAAATACTAATTTATCTACAACAAGAAACGAAGATATATTTCATCTTGACAATTATAAATGTGGAACTTTTAAGTTTAACAGTATTATATCTTTATAAGGAACATGTTAATGATACTGATATATTCTCTTCAGATTTAAATACTTTCATGGATAGATTAATTATTTATGAAATATATGTAATTATATAATATCTAATAATTTCATTAAATTATCTTTTTTACAGTTAAAATATTAGTAAATTAAATAATAAATTATTATTATTATTATTATTATTATTATTATCATCATCATCATCATCATCAAGTTGACACCAACTCCTGAAAATCAAGTGAATAGCTTTTCCCAGAATGATTTACGATGTGACCAACTTGTGTGGTTTAGTCCAGTAATAAGAGTAATAAATTCAGTGGTAAAATATTTTTTTGTCAATGAGAAAAATACAGAAAAATCTCCGTTTGTTCATTTGAATGGAATTATATGCTTACAACTATATGATTTTGTGAAGATGTTCAAAAGCACATTTATTATTGTGATGATGGAGTTTATCTTTCTAATTTCTGGTCTCTTCTCTTTTATTGCTACCGTTTCATAACTTTATATACTGTGCTAATGAATAGCTTAATGCAACTTACATTGAGAGTGTTTTATTTCCATAATTATATATATATATATTATAATAAAATGAATTCAGATGTTTAAAATTAAAGTTAAAAATAAGTAAAATAAAATAAAAATTATAATGTTTCAAATCTTCCCACAAATGATGATAGTGTGAAAGAAGATAGTATTTAACAGGCTAACTGACTATATAAAGGTAAGGGTTTAATAGTCTTTTGTCTCTCTTACTCTTTAGTCAGTAACAGCCAGATATCTATTTATTAACAAACAATTGAATAATTATCTATACTAAAAACAGTCCTGATATGTAAAAAAAAAAGTCTAAGCTTGATTAGAAACTCTCAGATAACTAAAGAAAATATCCTAAATTGTGCCTAGATTCAAATGTCAAATCATTATCATGACAATTGATTATCAGTATGCAATTTTGTCCTAAACAATGTGGTTTATTTATGTCTGACAACTGATTGATCAACAACCATCATTCTCATAACTATTAAATCTGTCTTTAGACTTTTTAGTCCATGTCATATATTGGCTTAATTAATAGATCTCCAATGAGTCATTACTTTACTATCATAAAATTAATCTGATATCTCTTACCAAGCTGGAATTTTTATTAAATGCTACCATGCATTTAATAAAGATTAAGATACAGTAATTTCCATATTTATATTCAAAAAATAAAAAATTAGAAATTTGTAAATTTAAAAATCATCATAAATCATCTCTCAGTCAGCCATTGTTTTATCTTGCATATTCAATTGTGCAGTTTTTCTTTCTCTCTTGATTTATTACAGTATGATCTTTACCATAATTGCATTATTCTATTTTTTTTTGTTAACTAGTTGATATCTTAATGTGTGCATTTTAAATTTAAAATGCATTGTAATTGTGTGTTATATGTTAAAATTATATATTATATAGAATTCATTACCATACATGATTTGAAGTGGTATGTTCATGGAAGATGTGGAACCAAATCATGAATGGTGAAAAAGATATGAGGCTACTGTCCATTATTTTAATGTTTTTGAGTTCAGTTTTATAATATTTAACATTGAGTACTTTTAAATACATATTTATGACCAAGAAATTAAATTTGTGTTTCAAAAATAAAAATATTAAAATATTATCATTTATAACTGAGAACGCAATGCTAATCAGCCAAAATGTTGTAAGAAGAAATAAAAAAATGAGGGCAATAAGACCTACAATAAGGACAATAGCTAACAATATTGATTTTGTGTTGCTATGGGAACTCAACCATATAAGCCTGATGTACATCTGAAGATAGCAATCTAAAGTTTCCAGGACTTCTGCAATGTTACCTTGAACTTAAAATAATTTTTACATGTATTTACCTTACAACCATGGATTGCTCATGTAACCATCGCAATTCAACTTTGTAAAAATCTTTTGTAACTTTCTTAGAGGAATTAAAAAATTAAAAAATTGTAAAAGAAAAACACTGTAATATTAGACATCTTTTAGTATTACCATATAACTTAAAGATAATAAATATAAATAGTGTGAGAAAGTAGTAGCTTAAAATGCCACACATAAACAAAATTTATTTTTGCAAATGAAAAATTCTTTTAATTAAAAACAATTATAGTATTGGTAAAGTTTTATCTCACTTTTCCATTGACTTAATCAAATTCTTTTGCAATAACGTAAGTTTATTCCATTGCCTTTCATTAAATAAAGCCATCAGAATAAGTTGAATTTATTTAATAAATAAATAATTGAAAATTTCTAGAATCTATCAAACTATTACTACATTAATCCATACAGAGCAATTTATTCAATAAAATTAATTCATGGTATTACAAAGTGAAAAAAAGGAAAAGATGAAGGTTATCTTTATAATTTTTCATGTTTCTGAATATTGATTTTAGGAAAACAGGAGTAGTTTGTGTAATCATTTCAAAATCCATCTTTAACTTTCTTCTGAAATTAAAATAGCCGTATTTGGTTAATAGTGGCTGGTGATATACCAAAAATAATTTTAGAAGTTATTATATTATTAAAGTTATAATAAAAGAAACCTTTACTGGGTTAGATACTATAATAGATTTCTAGTTAATTTCTAAATCAATAATAATTATTCATCTTGTGGGAAAACATTTTTTCCCCATGATTTAGAATGTTGGATTCATCGATGTGGCAAAGAATTTTTTTCCCCGTTTTCTTATTCACTTTTAATAATTATGTAATCTTTCATTTTTTAACTCATCTGCTTTTTAATATTTTCCTAATTAAATATTAATATTCAATTTAAAATCTGCTTATTAAAAACATTTTTAATTGTAATTTTGAAAATTTATTAATGCATACATAATATTTATTATTATTATCATTTAAAATTCTTAAATATAAATAATAAATTAACCAATGCATTTGTAATCAGTGAAGTTTATAGGATATGCAAACACTCTTCCAAAGCTTATTATAAATCTTGTCCGGTGCAAAATCCCATTTTACATATATTTGATATGAAACTCCCATTGTCCATGTGAACCAAAGATCTCAAATAAAACAACAGTTTCCCACAAAATATATGCGTAGTGAAAGAGATTGCTTTAATTGATTTTGTATTGGAAGATTTATAACGTGCTTTGGAGGGGTGCATTGTATATATGAAAAATTTGTTTGAGTAATATGTGTGTGTGTGTGTGTGTCTGCATGATAGTATAGATGATTTTATTTGGTACAGTATTAGAAAATGCAAAAAATAATTATATGATTTATTGCTCAGAAAGTCACTAAACATTTAACACCAAAGTAGCAGATCGATCATATTCCCTCGCTCTCTTTCAGTTAATGAAAGTGAGATTTTTTTTATTTAACTCAATTGAGAATCAATGCCAAATTTTTGTGAGTTTTCTGCCAAGTTAGAACTAGACAATTCATAGTTCAAGCTACTAGTGTGTTAAATCACATAAGACAAAATATTAATTTAGTGTTAAAAGTTGTTTGGAGACCATATTTGATATCCAGCTGAATCTATATGAATATGGAAAAATATATCCCTAAATTTGATTACATCATTTACATACCATTTTATTTAAATAATTGGAAACTAGGTCTTACTAATCATTATGGATAATCACAAGATAACTATCCAAGAACATTTTTCATAAATGAATGCCATCTTCCAGTTTCTCCAAGGGATTGTCTCTACCAACCTCACATAATTATAACATTTCTCCTCTCTCTCTATAATTATAGTCAAGTTAACTAGAAAAAAACATCAATCATCATGCTTATATGATGTTTACACAGACATTTCTCTATAAAAACATATATACACTTTATAGAACACTATTAAGAATAAAGAATACTGAAAAATTAGAAGTTTAAATGATAATGTAAAAATTTATTAATAAATGATTAATGAAAGATATTATTAATATGAAATCATGAATTATTATGTAGGAATTCCACATCAAAATTTTAAGAATAATGATCATCTATATTCATACATACATCTTTGCTGTTTACTTCATCAAATAGTTGTTTAGAATATTAAACTAGATTGCGTCTGAAACAACATAGATGTGAAATATGTGTTTGATACATTATGTTTGATAATGATACTAATATTAATATACTAAATTATTTCCCAAAACTAAATGATATAATATCAAATATCCAATATTCATACAAGTGTGTGTGTATATACATATACAACAAAAATTTTAAAAGATTGAAAAAAAAACATTATTAATAATAATAATAAAAATTAATATTCAAATTAATTAGAATTTCTAAAATTCTTTTCACAGGAGATATTATAATTCTCTTATTAATTATTTAATAATTAAGCCTTTAAGTTTTGAATAGATATAATATAACATCATTTTCATACCCTATAGGAAGAAAATCTTATAATTTTGCAACAGTAGAAATAATGTTGATTTTGAATAATAATTAGATTCAAGGATTTTAAATTTTTTTAGTAATATTTCTTTGTAAGCAGGCTAAATGTTTTTTTTTTAAAAAAAGTAAATATATTTTAAAAGAAATTCAATGTTTTATATCTAAAAAAAATGTAAATCTATGCAAATCAGCCTGGTAACATTATATCTATTTGTTTTTGACTAGCAACAGTGCCATTGAGTGGGATGGATTGTCATAAGTTATGAGTACCATTGTGATTCATTAGTTTTATGTATTTTATGCACAGACAATATGTATATGCCAGTATAATATACATTCTTATATGATTCTGAACAGATGTTAATGCTGCATAGATTCATGATTACAAGTAATTATTATCACAATTTTAAGCATTTAATCACATGGCAATTTGAGGATGTGCTAATATTAGAGACAAAGATAGATCATTCTAGAAACTACTTAAAAACTGACTGCTATACTTAACTTCAAGCATTAATACAAGTAAGTAACTAAAATAATATCGAAAATGAAAAATACAGAAAATAACATCTGCATTACATTATTCTATGGAACACTAACAGATATATGTACTAGGTATATGCAAATGGTAAGAAGAAGCTTCTATCACATACTATTCTCAGAGTAAATGCACATGTAAGAGTAACATCAGACTCATGTATCCCATCAAGACATGTATGAAGACTAGAAAGATAATATAGGTTAGGAATTTCCATCTACTGCATACTATTGCACTAAATCAAATAATGAATGTAAGAGACCAGCAATCACAAATGGCATTACAATCATTTAAGATAAATAAAGTAAACAAATGTGTCATATCCTGAGACAAAGACAGCCTAAATTATTTAGTGAATACTATACATTATTCTTTCTCGAGCCTGGAGTGATGATTTTTTGAAAACAGAGAACTATTTATATTTAATCAACAACAACTTAATCTAGCCTGTCTGTACAGCCAGATTGAATTCCATTCAGGATTTGTTAAATTACAGGTTTAAAATGTTGTTTATACTTTGGATGAAGTAGAAATGATAGATTTAATTGAAATTAATAAATTGTAAGCATGGTCAGAGATGACTATAGTAAACTTTAATTGCTTTATATAAAATTATCACCAATTAAATTGTGGCATGATAAAGAAAACAAAACAACAATCTTTTGCCATATATACTTATAAATAGATTTAACAAACAATTACTGACTAAAATTTTCATTAGAGAGGAGATAAATAATAGTAATGCTAGAGATTTAGAATATTTTTTAAAGTTCATCCCTATTTCTTTCAGTAGTAAAAGTTTAAGTTCATTCTTTATGTATTAGTATATTTCAATGGACTTCATCTGTGGAACCATAGCTATGGTAGTGGTAGTTTTTGATCATCATTCAAAATTCATGAGGTGGTAGTTTCTTTTTTGCTTGATGGATGATTTCTTTCTGAAGTATTAAACATTTGAAATTTATACATATACAGCATAAATGTACTGGACTTCAAGATATTTCCCATTAGTTGATAACTTTCTTTTCTGCCTTAGCAATGTACTATGGCGTGCACTCTGCTTATTGGTCAGAATGAAGCAGATGGTGGCTTCTCTGCTCTTATGTGGTACTGGAACCAAAACACATAAATAAACACAGTAGCTGGATAAGATAAGCTGGATTACTTAAAGCACAAAGCAGAATAATCAGAATTAATCAGAATCAGCTTATGAGCCCCATTTATATCTTTTTGACCTGGCTTATCAGCAAAAATAGAATCCATTGGTAGTTTTTTGGATCCTTCAATCTATTGGTTGTAGATAATGTCTGACCTCCATTTTGATCTGCAGTTTAATATCATTTACTATTTTTTTTTTTATCTTTAAAAGGGATTCATAAAATAATCATCTAAATTACATCAGATATTTATCTTCTTACTTAATTTGTTTCCAAGCATTTTAATTACTTTTTTTAAGAATTTCATTTCCACTTTGTAATTGTTAATAAAAACGCATTTTATTTTAACATACTTTAAAAATAAATTTATCATTAATTATACTGTATACATTTATCTGCACATATAAATTATATATATATTAAACAAAATTGTTTAAAACATTATTTTTAAAATTCCTTCAAATTTTTTAAATTACAGACATGAAGCATATATAATATCACTTCAATATTATTTATAGGTTTAAGTAAGATTACTTTTTTAAAAAAAATAAATCTTATCTAATCATTAATTTATCGTATTTTTATTATCTTAATATTATAAATAAAGAGAAAACTAAATTGACATTTATTTGCTTTGGCAAATTTTACACTTCAATTGATCTTTGGAAATATTGGATTTATTTTATAAAACTATTACAAAAAGTTAAAACAACAACAAAAAAAAAACAATTGTCTTTACAAAAATAGATATCAAAACAAGAAAGCTTTGGATGAAGTTATTTGTTTTTAGATACCTCTAATTTTTTAAGACTGAATTATAAAAGAGATAGAAGAAATATGATTGTTATATTTTTAATAATAAAAAGCCATCTGAAAATTAAAAATATTTCAGGATTATGATTTATCAAAGATATATGACCCCCTTCCCATTAAAAAAACACCAGATACATAAAAAACAATTTTATCATGTGATTTTGAAACCAAAGAAATCCAGAAAATACATGCATAAATAAGGGTTCAAAAGGTTTTTAATTCAAAAATATTTCAGTATATATATATATGAATTTACAGTATTATTTTCAGGAGCTTCTATGTAATAAAAATATAACAACTAAATGACTGATGTTTCAGTACAATAACTGTACTGAAACATCAGCTATTTAGCTATTATATTTTTATTACACGGAGCTCCCAGAAATAATAGTATGAATTTTATTATTTATCAATGAGAATATTAGAATTAGTAGATAAGATAAGATAGATAGATAGATAGATTGATGGATGAATAGGTAGATAAGATAGATAAATAGATAAAATAGCCTCTAAATAGCTCACTGCAAGGCAAAGGTTTTCCAACAGCCCTTCATAGAAGAGCAGCAAAGAAAAAGTCAATTCTTAACAGGTCTGCTAATTTCCAATTCTATGAGGACGAATGTTTTTTTTATTCTTATTTTGTCATAAAACTAAGAGTACTTAAGGACATATTTACTAACCAATATTGGATACTTGGCTGGGTTGATTATGAGACATTTACCTAAAAAAATTCCAAACCTGTTGAAAAAAATTTCAAATTTACTTGACCTGCATTCAAATTCAGATTATCTGCATAAAAAACAGATCTACTACTGCAGGCTTCCTAGTCACAGAATGAATACCAAAATTTACTTGGAGAAGCCAACTATTATGCTGTGGGTATATTGTATCTATCTTGCAGATTAAAAAATTAAAATGTAGAGAATTATTATTATTGCTATTAATTTGTAATTTATTTATTTATTTTTGAATAACTGAAAAACATGAATTTGGATATCTCAGGTAAAAGTAGATTATTGTATTTGATACAAATAGAAAAAAAACATTACTATTTTTTCTCATCATAATCTAGTAAATGGTGACTTTTTTTATTTCAGTTTAAAATCCAAATTACAAACTTTGCATTGCATTGCAGCCAAATTCCCATAAATAATTTCTAGTAAGAGTCATTGAACTTGATTATTCAGTAATTTTTATCTTTTTACTCTTATTAAAGCAAACGTTTTTAATTGACTATCTAATCTCCACCAAAATTTTGAGTTATTGACTTTTAAATATTTTTATTAGCATTTAGATGAATAATCAATCCCGGATAATATATAGTAATTGCTTTAGTATAGATGAAAAAGCAAACTTATTTTCATTCTTTTAAAATAAAAATAAAAAAAACTAAATAAATAATAAATGCAATTAGGTTAGACAATTCATTAGTGATGTTAATATATCCACCAATTTTAAATACTTTAGCAGCTGTTACCACCTTTAATTAAGCCAGCCATAATATGTAACCTTTCTTCCGACTGTCACCATTTTGATCTTTTACAAAGTCGGAAAAATAAATTAAAATTAAAATTGGTTTAGTTCATCAACTAAACTAAATTTACCTTGAAAGCATTTCAGAATCAAGTCTTCAAATGACATTTCTTGTCTGTACATATCATATATATTTCCTAAGTTATTGTTTAAAATAAATAATTTGAATGGGTCAAAGTTTTATTTTTGAAAACATTTTTGTTATAATTTAATAAACACTCATCTTTCTAACTCAAATGAAGTTTGATTAGTAAAGACTGACTAATGTGTTTTCCTCACTGGGAAGTGATAAACACCAAGACACATGTGCAATTCTTAGAATCTGTTTTAGGAGCAGTAATCATTATATTTACTCTATTTCAGAACCATCTATTGTAAGCTTGTACCACATCACCAGATTAGTTTCTAGTCGGTGGTCTTTATTAGTAAAAAGTTTTGAATTTTTTAATGCTTAAATAGATTGCTCTGCAGTAGATTAAATAAAATGATTTATTGCTCTCAAAAACATGTTGAAAATGTACAAAGAAAGTCATCAGATATTTTGTTGATATATTCTTAAAGTTATAAATATTGTTATGAGGATCAATTTTTTTGCTCATCCTTTAATATCATCTATCCATCTTCATTTCATTATTTTCTTTAATGTTAGTTAAATGATAATTTATGCTTAGCCTTTATAGTGTAAAATATACCTATAAAAAACCACTTTATGATTCCTAAACACTTATGCTAATTATGCAGTATATTTTATGTTTTGAAATACTTTTCATGCAATATTTATTCATGAGATTATATAAATGTAAAAAAATTGAACTTAATGTGTTTAAAGAGATGAAAAAACCCTGCATATTCTGTACATGATTTCATTTCATCTTTCTCCAAGTTCTCCAATCTTTTATTTATTTATTTAAAAAATATATGCCTGTCTTTTATCTTTCCCAATCATCCTCTTTTCAACATATTTTCCATATCTTTAAGGGAAAATGATTATTTAATGAAACAAATAAGTAAAGAATTGGATCAGGAATATTTTTAGAAATAGCTACTTTTGTTTTTTTTTTATGTACTCCTTCCAACTTATCTTTTTTATTTATTTTTTAATTCCAGACTACTATAATTTCTGACACTTTTCTCTTTCTTTTTGTTTTATATAAAGCTAAACTTTAAGTGTAATATAAAGCAAGTTTATATGTCAGAATTTAACTTCACAGATCACAAAATAACTCTTATTTTTTTCACTTAGTTTCCTAACAATATAATTCTCTTTTTTGTTTTTACTAATGGCATCTTGGAAATTTATACTGCAGATGCAGTCATTGAATTTTCAGTTCCTTCCATCTCTTTTGATGTATTTGATATCATTACATTTTTTTTAACCCTATGTTTTATGAATTACAATTTTCTAACTTTAATTTTTTTCAACAAATTTAATGAATTGGGATAATTTATACCCATTTTTTAATAATTTAATTAAGAATAATATTATCTATCTAATATTAAAATCTAACCACAGATTAATTAAATCCAACATATTACAACAGAAAACCTTACATACATTTAAGTTAGACTTTCTTTTGGCTCTTTGTAGTGTAAATCAATAGGTAAACAACATGGGATTGAAAGAGTATTTCTATTCCTGATATGTAATTTCTTCTTTTTAATATCTCAATGATAAAGTGAATTGATTTTGAGAAAAACTTTCTGAATCAATTCTTAAACGTCATTGTGACCCAATGTGATGAAAATGCTATAGTTTACCCTTCATTTTACTACACAACTATGAATATTTATTTTTACTGCTTTGTGCCTTTATTTCTTTTTTTCAATGCTGTCAATCTTCAGTTTCTTTCATATTTTTTCACATTATTTATTATTATATAATTTTTTGGAATTAATTCAAGTATGGAAAACATTAATTCTAACTTTTATACCCTGATTAAATTGTGAATGCATATTTTCTAAAAAAAAAAAAAGTTTACCATCTGAATTATATATAAGAAATGTGTGGTTGTGATTATATTTTTTTAAATCAGGTATCCATTCATTTATTTTTTATATTCTCAAAAGTTTCACATTTAATAAATAATTCATCTTTATTCTATATTTTTTATATTATTAAAATAAAGCACCACAATGGTTTCTATAGTTTGCATTAAATCTTTAGTAGCACAACAATCTATCTTTAGATCTTCTACAGACAAACCATCTCTACAAGCATGAGTATTCAATGATCACCAATTAATTACTAAACTTCAGTTCAATTGTGATTTTAGTTAGTTTATGAATGAAATATACTAAAATCTATATTTACTATATTATCAAGTCAGTTTGCAAATACTATAAAAGTTAGTTCATGGATCAACATAATGAAATAGCTACTGATATCTATTGCAATCTATGCTTATATACATATTCAGAATGAAATGGATTATGGATGTCAGATGGTATTTTTTATTATTGTAGGTGGCAGGTACTGTCTTCATAGATAAGGTATGGTGCAGTAAAGGTTTGTACAGTGGATAAATAATACAACAAATACATTTTCTCATTAAATTAAGGTTTATGCAACAAATGCAAAGATATACAATGAATACTAGAATGGCAGACATTTTTGTCATATGTATATATATTTTTGAAAAGTATTCTTGTGGATGCATATATACTATAGTAATTTCATCCATGAACTATAAATGCAGAATTGAAAACTGATTAATATTGATTTTAAAAAAAAGATAATCGAAATTTAAATGCTAAATATGAAATCATTAAATGTCTAGAAGTATAGTAAATGTCTTTTTTTAAAAAGTATTCTCCTACATGCATATACAGTAATAATTTATAACAGACTGCTAGATGCACATGAACAAAACATAAATATGGATTTGAAAGCTGATTAAAGTTGCTATACAAATAAATGAGGTATTTACATTAAACAATAGTGGAAATCTAGGTGCTACATATGTACACACTAAATTGATAAATGTTATTGGTTGAAATTAAATGTTATAATGATTACCACTGGTTGATATTATATACTTAAGATTTTTACCACATTAACTCTAAATAAAGAATTGGGCATCTTTGTGATGTTTTATGAGCTTACTATCACTTAATTTTTTTTCTATAATTTATTCATTTTTACTAATTTTTATGCATACAAATATTAATTTTAATTATGAGAAAAAAATAGAATCAAAATATTGATCAGTATTGAAGTTTAAAAGCAATTTAAGTTCTGAATACAATATAGTAAAATCAACTATTTAACTATTTTTAAAAATAAGGAAAATTATTTAGATATAAAAGAGATTTTAAGACTGAGCAGTTTGTATTGTGACATTGTGGAATAAATGGAAACTATTGATAATGTAGATTAATCAAAAGCAAATACTAATTGATAGCTTCAATGGGGTGACCATTTGTGAAAGACCAAGTGATTGAATTTTTTTTACTAAGACTCCTAGTGTAAACATTATTCCCAGGATGGAATATATTGCCAGCAAAATAGAATTCACAGATCCAGGAAAGCAACTAGATTTCACAGCACTATAAAATTAAATTTCCTGCAAGAGAAATAATATCACAACATAATGTAAGAAAAACATAAATTCTCATATCAGTGATCTATGAATTTTTATCAATGATTAAATTTTTTTTACATTTTTATTTGACACTTTCACAAGTTAAATTTTATTTTTTATTAAAATCTAACAGTACAGAATATATAATAATAAATTTTATATGCATTTTTGTGTTTATATTTACATTATTCTACTTTTCTTATGGCTGTAGATTGAAAATAACATATTGTGATATTATATCATTTTTCCTATTAAATAGTTGTTTTGGATGATTGATTTTGGTCTTGGCTATGGGCCCAAAACAGATAATCCCTAAATATATGTATTTCAATATAAGCTAGAGTAAATGGGTGATATAATAAATGATCTGAAAAAACAATATATTGTATCAGACCTCATTGCACTCAGATATTTAATAAGAAATTCTACCCAATGTATTTTAAAACCATAAACTCAGAATATATAGTTACATTATGCTTTTCATTATCTTTCTTGATAGTTAGGACTATCATACTATAATTCTTGATCAATTCAGGTTATTCTGGTGCTTAATTCATCTCTATTTAAGATTATATTGACACTTACTGACTAATAATTACATAGTTGGGCAGGATATTTGTTATCTTCTTGATGGAATCTTGAATTTATTTAGAAATATCTCAAACTTCTCTCAAGTCCATCTTTATTCAACCTCCAGGTCATGATTTTGCCAAGCTAATGCTTTATCTAATATAATGTGTACTCAGGTATGTAGTGTAAATATTCTTTTCATCATATGGGAGATCAGAATTAGATTTCTACCCAAGGGCATGAAAAGGTCGAAGTGCAGCACCATTTCCCCATCAGTGTTGAAGGCAGCAATATGTTTCATATCTTTTTTATAGTTCATCAAAGCTCGTCTGACAAATCCAGATTAACTTGAAAATTTTATCTTCTAGCTAATAACAGTTTAATACCAATTTATTGAACAATAAGTAGCTAGCTAATTGGATTCATTATAAGCTGACTAACTAAATAAAAATTGTAATTTCACTCTAATTTGAAGAATGTCCAAAGTTTACTCAGCCTGGATGGCCTAGAATCGATATCATGATAGACACATGCTCTAATCATTGAGCCACAAATTCCTTCATTTAAGCATTCATTGTTATTACCAATAATATCTATGCTAATTGCTTTGGGTCATATTATAGTGGCATTTTTCTGAGCTCGTCCCTCTGAATCTCTCATTCACCCCTTTTTATATTTAAATAAAATATCCAGATGTTTAGTTTTTCCAGATCGTATTTTGTTAAAAATGATCCAGTCTCTATTCTTTCTGCAAGAAAACTATTAATAATGAAAATAAAAGATGAAGAAAAAATTGATGGATAATCTTAGAGGAAAACTTACTTGAAAATTGCCCTTAGGAAATCCTTTAAAAGTCATTTGGGGTGGGCGGATATATGTGTGTGTGTGGGAATTGAAATCATATAGGTTTAAAAACATTATTAAATGTCTGAATAAATGCATTTATCTTTAATCTTTAAATGATTTGTAAGCATTATTTTAAATCATATTAAAGGAGTTTCCTCTGAAATACATAACTATTAATAAACTTAAAGCGAATACAGTTAATTGGAATTAAAATAAATTTGAAATCCATTTCTTTAGAATCAGTCATCTGTGAGAAGACTACTTATTGGAAGACAGATTTATGAATCAGCTTTAAAGATTTTTAGATTTTGCTGGGTCATCAGTGATTTGTCTACTTGAGGCTATTGTCGTGATTCATTTTCTTATTCACCAAAAACGATAAGTGATAATAAAATATGGAATAGTTAAAAAATAATTCCAATAAAATTTTAACCTTTTAATTCTTATATGTATACACATTTATATGTATCCAAATAAATTTCTTTTAGATACACACGCACAAATAAAATGAATTTGTATGTGCACGTATGCACATGATATATATATACCGTATTAGCAGTAATGAGAACTATAAAATATGATGTGATTTTTATATGTGATGTGATGTGATGTATTTGGCTTCTCCTTAAACAAAGTCAAGAATATCTCAGCAACTATGCCCAGATAAACCTGTTAGCCACTTTATTTTCCATTCCCCACTCTAAGTCTTCCCATATTCTGCCCCATCCCATTTCCACAACATAATCTTTGTAAACTTTATGACCTTTAAATCTAAATCCCCCTTATCTTTTCGCAAACCCAGCATAAAAATTAATAACTCACTTTCTGTATAGTCACTTTGTTCATATCTATTCTCCCATAACTTCATTATCTGTACCCTTTCTGCTTTCAAGCATTTACATTCAATCAACAGATGCCTAATATTTTCTATACCTTCCTTACACAATTTGCACGCTAAATCACCCATAGTTTTCCATTTACATGTATATTCTCTTGTTGCTAAAGATCCCGTTCGAGCCTTAAACAATAAACTACTTTCCTTACTATTATCATAAATTAACTCGCTTCCAATATTCCGTTTACTTCTATATATATTTAAACTCTTCTTACCCTCCATACTACTTCTCCATCTCTCCAACTCCCTATTTTTTTATTAATGCTTCTATTCTTTTATGCCATTCCTTATCACTATAACACTCAACAATCCTCCTAACACAATCATCCCACCTTTTATACAACTATACCGATATAAATTCTTTATCCAAATCTTTTGCATACCGCATTACTTTTCTCACCCATCTTGTTACCTGCCCTTTACTCATAACCCAATTAAACACTATTTTGGCTATTCTTTTACTATCCATAAACTGCAACCTACCAAACATTTTTATTTTACTTTTTTCATCTCTCATATAGAAACTTGACGATCCCATTTCTCCTTGAATTGCTTCCTTTGCTGTCCACATCTCTGCATCTAATGCATATCTTCCTACTTCCCTTTGTACTTTCTCTAAATAATCTAAAATCCTTTTACTAACACATAATGCATCATTACCATATGTTAACCCTGCTACTGCAACTCCCTTCCATACAATTCTAGCTACATCATATTTATTATATGAAAATACTGTTAGTTTCTTTACCAAATCTTTTCTTTTCTTTGCTTCATTTACCAATTTTTTCTCCCATTCAACCAAGCAATTTTCCTGATTACATAAGATGATTCCCAAATACCTATATTTATCCACTTAACTTTATACCCCCCAATAAAATAACTACATCCTCTCTTTCCCCAGTATTAACCATCATTATATTTGATTTTTCTTCACTAAATTTAATCCCCATCTCTTTATCCACACTTGCACATGTCCTCAACATAATATCCATATCTTCTCTTCTTTCTGCACATAAAAAGACATCATCTGCAAAAAAAAGACCCGACAAAGTATATACTCTTTTGCCATCTATTAATGGTATCTCTACCCCTCTTCCTAGTCTTTCTATTGCTTTTTCCATTTCACTCAAAAACAACAAAAACAAAATCGGTGACATAGGACATCCTTGCCTTAATCCCACTCCATTTTAACTTTAACTGATTCTATATCCCCTAATTGGTAAGTATAATAATTATTTTCATATAATTTCTTAATAATATTTACTAAAGCTTCATCCATTCCCAAATTGGCTAATCTTACCCATAATCTATTTCTATTTACTCTATCATATGCTTTCTCTATATCTATAAAACTCATATATAACGATCTACCTGAATTCCTACTCATCTCCATAAGTTGTGTAACTACAAACAAACTATCTCCTATGCGCCTATATGACCTAAAACCTCCTTGC